>JAJJWW010000348.1:0-159612 GCA_023531295.1 Papaver armeniacum | reverse complement strand
GTAAATAAGGTGTGCCGGTACATGCATGATCCATTTGTTGAACACTGGTAATTAGTTAAGAGGATAATCAGGTATCTCAAAAGTACTATTGATTTTGGTTTGCATCTGAAAAGTACAAATGATTTTTCTCTCCAAGCGTACTTCGATGCAGATTGGGCTGGCAGCTTGGATGATCGGCACTCCACTAGTGGATATTGTATATATTTTGGTGGAAACTTGATATCTTAGAGTGCGAGAAAACATAAAACAATTTCGAAATCGAGTACAAAAGCTGAGTATAAAGGGGTCGCCTTGCAACCTCAAAACTAATCTGGATTCAGTCTTTACTAAAAAAGTTAGGGGTTATTCATTCTACTCCCATCTATGGTGTGATAATTTGGGTGCGACCTATCTTACTGCAAACCCTGTGTTTCATACAAGAATGAAACACATAGAGATCGATTATCACTTTGTTAGGGAAAGAGTGGCAGATAAAAATCTTCAGGTCAGATTCATCAGCTCACGAGATCAATTGGCAGATATATTTACAAAGGCCTTTCACTCCTAGGTATCAGATTATTCGCAAAGAAGTTGCACATTCGTCAACTCAAGTACAACTTGAGGGGAGGTGTTAACGATAACAGAGTCATCACTCCTAAAGACTCTCAACTAAGTTAGTCAGCAGACCGAGTATTTTGCTAGAGTCTTTAGGCTACATTTAAGTCTGTTCTGTTAGAGTTTTGAATTTGTTAAACACTCTGAAACAACCAATAATGTATTCTTCTCATTTTAAATAAGATCTAGACACCACAGGAAAAGTGTGGAAGTCATTCACCAAAAACATTTCTTAAGTTTAAGAAATCTTAAATGAATTGAATACCCAGGATATTTGTGGAATCTAAATAAATCCAATTTGAATACCATGGATATATAATGATTCCTTACATATCCTAATTGAATACCAAGGAAAGCAAGGCTGCTAATGGGGGGACCAATTTGCTTGGGGGTGTACCAACCCCAAGGCAAATGTTGTTTTGTCTTATTTGTATTTTGGTACACCCCCAAGCAAACTGGTCCCCCCATTAGCAATCTTGGAATTTTTAGGATTGTCAAAAATTCATGTAAATCCTAATCCAATAAACCCCAGTAAAAACTTTACAGACAGAGAGAGAGAAAGATAAGAAGCTAAGACTGGGTCTTATGTGCATGCCCAGCCCCTTCCCAAGACAAAAAAAGCGTGGCCAAAGGGGTCTTCCCGTAAGGCTTCCTAGTGTGCGGGAATCCCAATGAAGACTCAGGAACTTGACTATCCATTAGCCATTTTGAAAAGCGAAAACGGTCAATCATTAACCGTTCTTCTCAATAATAACGGAGAATCATTGTCCGTTCCACTAGAACGGCTACTCATCGACCGTTTTTCCTTTCTTAGAACGGTTAATGGCTAGACGTTCCTTGACCTTTTTTCGTTTACACTCCATGTACACTCATTTGCAGTTTCTGTTTTGTTTTGCCAATAGTATTTACGCTAGACGGGTAGACACATTTGAGGTTAAATGTCGTATTTAGTTTATAGAATATGGTTGTTGTAGTGTACACATGGAGTTGCTAAGTCGTATTTAGTTTGTAGAATATTTAAATATAAGTGACAAAGATGTGTAAACAATTTTATTTTATTTGGGTACTTAAACTATGTAGTACATTAAATAAAAATTACCGGAAATTAAACCTAACTCACTGTCAGCAGTATTGCGATCGCACTTAGTCGGTGCAACAACCCTTTAAACTGTTATGCGTCCCTAACGGCCGAGTGTAGTATCGGGAGGGTTTTATAGAGATGTACCCACAAAATCTATAGTGTTGGCGCAGACGAACTAATCTTCGTCATCATCTTCACCCTCTTCACGGCATAATATCTCGGGATCGTATTCTTCAGGCAACCTCTGCTTCAGGAGTAAATAACATTCGTATAATTGGAATGCTTTACCGGTTGCAGCTTCGTATCTATGTTGCGAATGAAGTTCCTATATTATACAACCAAATATTAAAATTGTGTTATTAAAAATATGTTATGAAAATTTAAGATGTTTGTCCAAAATTAGTATACTTACACATTCGTTCATTGTCCATACAGAAGGCATGTTTCTTAAAAGTGAAACCAAAAAACTTAGGTACAACTTAACCTTTATCTTAATATTCGGAACCCGGTTTTGTAAAACTCTAGATGTTTTATGGTGTGGGTTTCCGTTCCTAACCGTCAAATGTAGAACCACAAGCTCCCATAAATTGACCCCTGAAACAATATTTCTTGTTTCTCCTTCAAATGACAAAGACATTAATCCAAGACTGGATGATAACTGCATCTTCAAGAGGGGTGAATCTGGCGACCATGACTACTAAAATAATAAAAGGAGGTGCTGAAAATTAAAGAGAAGATATATCTAGTATAAATAAGATGTTGATAATTTGGTTGTGTTGTTATGGTATAGAGCAATATTATTTATAGTACATTGCCTGTCTTTTTGGTGTCTCAATTTTCAAATCTTACTATTGTTATTGTGGTCTAGTGTGGTCACTTTGTTTACTGATGCATTTATGTCGGGTCGAGTTTTCTTATCACCTGTTGTCGGTTTAGTCATATCACTCATAAATTTATTACACTATTTGCGAATCTGTAAGTGAGTTTTCTTATCACCAGTTGTCGGTTTCGTCGGTTCACTCATTAATTTATTACATTATTAAAGATTCGGTAATTGAGTTGACGTATCAATGTATTTTTCATCTTTCGACATATCAACTCACATCAGTTATTTCGACATATTTGTTCCTGATTTTATTTTCATTCACTTTTATACGTGTCCAGCTAGTATTCTAGTCAAGTGCAACTTTAGCATCGTCATAATGTATTTGGATTTTTTAAATCTTCAGTATGTTTTGTCGTAACCTATTTGTTCGACTACTTTTCCAAATAAATACATGTACTTGTCTTAAGACTCATCATATCACAAATAGTATGGTAACATTTTATACTTTTCTATAAAATCCCCTAAATTGGAACACAAATAGCATACCCTCATTCCATATGCAAGTTTTGTAAGAAAATATTCTAGTAAGTTTTGTAAGAAAATATTCGTGATGAGGTTTAGTAATGAAGAAGATGTCGGTGTTGTGGAAGCATAGATTTTAGAAACTAATCGAGCCAGAATCCCAGGAGAAGTAAATCAATCAACCGAATTTTAGAACCGCGTTTTCCAAAATTTTGAAGATATTACCGGAAACGACAATAGAAGAACAAAGAAGTCAGTAACAAACAGATTCAACCTAATTAATACTGAAATCCAAACCTTTGTTACTGTTCTGTTTAATATCAACTTGAAGCATGCATCATTGTCATACGAAGTTCGAGTAAGGATATAATAAAAACTAGTTAATAAGTTGATTAACTATGTACTCTAATGTCAAATGTTTTATGTTAAGTTATCATGTTAATGTTTTATTTTTCTTTTTCAGAAAATGAAACCTCGGATCGAGTACCGTGAAGACAAGAAGAAACCTTTTAAATTTGATGCATTGTATGAGCAATTGAAAGATGTTGTACCTTGTTATAATCTTGAATGAATATATAAGTGCGAACATGTTTTTTAATAAGCATAATAGTCTTAAATTCAAAAATCAAATGGATACAATAGGATTATAGTTAACAAACACTCTAATTAAATAAAAGCATCTCGGAATTAAAATCACAACTAATTAACAACACCACTAATTAACTAATAACCAAGACAACTAATTAACCATCAAACAAGACAACTAATAACCAAGAAAACCAACTACCCATATTAAGCAAGTCAATTAAATAACTAATTACAAGGATCGTATCCCAACCGGGTACATATTTCCTCCAGCATCTTTCTTACTGCATATTTCTTCCATTCAGGCAGCATTTCCACATCCGTTAATAATATTTTCATATCTTTATGCCTAATGGACATTTCTTCATTGTGGGATTTTTTCTCTCTAGCCAAGGTATCCCTTGTCCCATTTTCAACTACCTGGCGCATTAACTCATTTTCAGCTAATTTTTCATCATGTTTGACTGCATCCTTCTTCTCAAAATAATGAATCATGTTGTTCCATCCTCGTTCTGCAACTTTAGCCATGGAATTTTCCATCTTAGCCTTATCTCTGCTAAGTCCCCTAGGTTTATCTTTTGCAAAAAAACGTGTTTGTGTTTGGGTTTCCGTTGTTGTATCTGTGCCATCACCATCTTCACTTTCTGAAACAACCATAAGAATCGGGGTGGACTGACTAGGTTCACCATGATGGGACCTTAAATTCTCCGGGTCACAACCTTCAACATGCTGCCTCAAAACTGCAAAAACCGCGTCATGTTTCCAAGGTTTTCCCCCCCTTCCTTCAACAAACTTCATTATTGATTCTATGTACTGCATCCATATATTGGGAAAGTGTCAATGAAGTAAATCACTGAATTAATATTATCATATGAAATGAAATTAAAATTAATAACCTTGTTTGTATGAGGAAACTTACTATTTGTTCATCAGTCCATCCACTAGGCGGGTTCCTGAGAAAAGCTGCCACTATTGCAGCAAATCTTCTACAATCTGATTTGAGGGCACTCATTCTGTTTTGAAGCGCTTTCCGAGTCCGGTTTGTACGAGTGCCAAAAGTACGGTGGTATCCCGGTTCGATTTTATCCCAGAAAGTTTCTGAATATTGATACCTCCCGACTATTGAATCGGTTGCAAACATAACATAAGCTTTTACAATTGCCAAATCTTCTGCTCGTGTAAAATTAACCATTATGTTTTGGAACAAGTACAATAAATCAAACCAAAATATAAAATAATTGCAAAGAGATATAAGATTTTGAAGTGATTTTCAGGTGAGTGATGGCTAGATTTGGATTGGTGTGATTTTTTTGTTACCAAAAATCACATATATAAGGCGTTTTCAAAAAATAACCGTTAGATTAAAACGACATATGATTAGCCATTTTTGATTTTTGTTCGCAAGATGATTCTAGCCGTTGAAGATCTAACAGACAAGAAATATAACGGCTAACAGTCAACCGTTTGAACGGTTTATAGTTACCCGTTTTACTTTGGTTGTCGTTAGATCATCAACGGTCTTTTTAATCTAACGGTTACCTGGAAGAACGGCTAACAATTAACCATTTTTCTCAAACGTTCAAATTTCAAACCATGTATATATATATCAGAAGTTGAGTTTTAATTCACTACATCAAATATAAAACAAAAATTTCACCACTCAAGTTTTAAAGTTCGATTTATCAAATTTGTTGGTTTACATTTTATTAATTTATGTTAGTTTGTAGAAAAAATAATGGTTAATTTTAGTGAACAAGAAGATATTCAACTTGTGAAAAGCTTTTGTACTGTAGTAGAGCGACCAGATTTTTTGGTTATGGCAGCTGAAACTTTTTGGAATGATATGTCAGTCGAGTTTCATTCAGGAGGGGGTGTGACCCAAAGATCCATGCTCTTCGGTGTCGCCTAGGTTTCCTTAAGATGAATTGCAGGGTTTTTAGTATTTGTCTACGCGAAGCAGATAATGACGTAATTTTATCCAAAATTAAGTTTACTGAGCAAGGAAGGGAAAAATTTCGTCACTCAAGCGTTAATGATATATTTGGAGTGCATTTGCATATCAATCCAGAACATATCTAATAATCTACCAAGTTATTTAGAGAATATAAAATGCTTATTTTATAGGTTATCTTAATGTTGTGTGTTTCTATGTTGTGTTATTTAACAAATGTAATGTATTTTCTTTTTTCCTGCAAATGTAATGTTTTTCTTAGTACCTCCAAATTTAATGTTTTTAATATTTTCCTGCAAATGAATGTTTTTCTTACTTTAAATTTGAATTTGTAGTAACCATGTCTCACCGCTCACATAAATAAAAAAACATATAATAACTCACCGCTCACATAAATAAAAAAAAAAAACATATAATAAAATCATTCGGAATCGGAGCCCAAAAAAACTTGTCCTGGTCGTAATGGTCTTGATCAACATCAACCTCGTCCATGTCTTCTCCCGAATCCAGCTCGTTGTCTATCGCATCTCCAGGCATTTCACCATCCCTTAGACCTTGACCATGTCGTTCCCATATATGAGTTGCAAGTTCCGTATGAAGTCTCTCCTAAAGAACTGGGTTTTGTAATGACTCGCTTGTCTGCCTCAAGTTTCCGACTATAGGTGCATGAGGTGGGTCTAACACAGAGTAACTCTTATAAATTCCATCCACTAAATAATACCCATGCGTGTACTGGTTCCCATTGATAGTAAAATGACAAGGTGGTGCAATACCATTGAGATTGTCATCAAACAAATTAGAGGACTTCAAAACATTAAGATCATTGCTTGATCCACCCACTCCAAAATACCCATGCCAAAACCACCTATCGTATGAAGCAACCGCCTCAAGAACACAGGTGGGATAACTTTTGTGGCCTGTGTGTGTTCCCACCTCGTCCATCAGACACACCCTCCAACCCCAATGCATACAATCCAGGTGTTTGAGGGTGAAAACGGTTTCTGCTGATTTTAGTAATTTCGGGTGTGCGGGTGAGAAACGAATTTAAACCCTAAACAATGTACTGCAAGGGAGTACTTTAGATTCGAGAGATCAATCTGTACAAATCCGGCCTAAACCAAGAAATGGCCGTTCCAGACTTGCTTCGGTCACAAAGAGGAGGAGAATGGGTTGGTTTTGGGGAGGGAAGCGAAGAAAGTGTTGAGACCAGGTTGATTCTGGAAGAGTAGTTGTTTCACGACTTGTATCAGAAAATGGGAAGCTAACAGATGGAAAGCTAGCAAATGTTTCCGAGTGTCATATTTCTCATGCTTGAACTTGTTCTTTGGTGGAAATAAGTAAGACCTATTTATACAAGTCGGAGTGAAACGTACTCTGGTCTCATTAAGGAATGGAATAATGGGTGAGTAAATGGGAGGAGGTGGTAACCGTTAACGCATGGAATTTATGTTCCATAAAAGAGAGCGTTTCACCATTATTCCATGTATTTACTAACCGCCTCATCCTTATGACACTTCCTTATGACGGGCGTAGTGTATGCCGCACGCTGTAAACCTCCAAACCAATACCCAAAGTGGATCCCCCAGTTTGTGATATGTGTTGATGTCTCGAATGTTTTTGTGGAAAACATGTAGCATGCTTTTGTTCGTCTGGCAAGTCGAGCTTGACAGACTTGCTGGCTTGGTGACCTTCGACGGTCGAGATTTTGCATCTTAAGAGAAGAGGTGGTCGTTGATTGTCGCACGCTTCCGTTGGTTGCATAGGGAAGGCTAGTATGAAGGCACGGCAAGGTTGGCATGCCATTGGCATGGCATGCCTTGGCGTGGCCAAACTAGATTTTGGGTCAAAGGTTACCATGCATTGTTTAGTAGCCTTGGACGGCTGGGATTTGATCATGGGATTGAAGGGGGACCGTTGATTGTCACACGCCTTCGTTTTAGTAGCCGCATAGGGAAGGCCAGCATGGTGGCGCGACTAGGTTGGCATGCCGTGGGAATGGCATGCCTTGGCTCGGTTTGGGGGTGGCCAAACTTAGGATTTCGGGCCAAAGGTTACCATGCGTTGTCTGGTAACCTTGGATGGCTAAGATTTGATCCTGGGATTGAAGGGGGCCGTTGATTGTCGCACGCCTTCGTTTTATTAGCCTCATAGGGAAGGCCAGCATGGTGGCGCGACTAGGTTGGCATGCCGTGGGCATGGCATGCCTTGGCGCGGTTTGGACGTGGCCAAACTTAGGATTTCAGGCCAAAGGTTACCATGCGTTGTCTGGTAACCTTGGATGGCTAGGATTTGATCCTGGGATTGAAGGGGGGCCGTTGATTGTTGCACGCCTTCGTTTTAGTAGCCGCATAGGGAAGGCCAGCATGGTGGCGCGGCTAGGTTGGCATGTCGTGGGCATGGCATGCCTTGGCGCGGTTTGGGCGTGGCCAAACTTAGGATTTCGGGCCAAAGGTTACCATGCGTTGTCTGGTAACCTTGGATGGCTAGGATTTGATCCTGGGATTGAAGGAGGACCGTTGATTGTTGCACGCCTTCGTTTTAGTAGCCGCATAGGGAAGCCCAGTAAGGTGGCGCGGCTAGGTTGGCATGTCGTGGGCATGGCATGCCTTGGCACGCGGGGCCAAGGGTTGGCATACTGTTTGACACATGGTGCGTCTAGCATGGCTAGGGCCAAGGCAAGGTGCGACTTGGCTTGGCATGTGGGGACAATGGCTTGGCATGCCTTTTGGCACATGGTGCGGCTAGCATGGCTAGGGCCAATGGCTTGGCATGCCGTTTGGCTCATGGTGCGGCTAGCATGGCTAGGGCCAAGGCAAGGTGTGGCTTGGCTTGGCATGTGGGGCCAATGGCTTGGCATGTCGTTTGGCACATGGTGCGGCTAGCATGGCTGGCATACCTTGGCGCGGAGACGTGGCTGGCACGGTTTGCTATTGGCATAGTGGTGCGGCTGGCATGGCTGGCATGCCTGGGCGCGGAGACGTGGCTGACCCGGTTTGCCACTGTTTGCGTGGTGCGGCTGGCATGGCTGGCATGCCTCGGCACGGAGACGTGGCTGGCACGGTTTTCCACTGGCACAGTGGTGCGGCTGACATGGCTGGCATGCCTTGGCGCGGAGACGTGGCTGGCACGGTTTGCCACTGGCATGCCTTGGCGCGGTAGCATGAAAATTTTAGGGTTTTGTACTGGCGATGTCAATTAATGCTAAGGGTTCTCTCGTGGAACATGACGCATAGAAAATAAAAAAAGGTACCCTGGTACTTCTTACGTAAGCATGCTGATTGATTCGGTAAATGTGTTAATGATTATAATGACGTCATACCAGATATGCGGTTTTACGATTTTAACCCTAGGCTAAAAACTACCATCAACATTAAGTCCCCTGCTTAGGTCGGAACGGGAGCATCGTTGCGAGGTAAGCATAAGATGGTGCCAGGCTAGGACAAGAAATCGAAACAAGTTGTGACAAGATGGTCAGGAAAGTCCGACTAACCTTTTTCGAGAGGTAAGGAGAGTTCATGATCCCGTGTTTAGTGGCCTTGCATAGATTCCATTTATGGTGTAGACCGCGAGATGGCGAGATGAGGATCCTCGGTTTAGTCCGGCTATGTATCATCCTGGCTGGGTTAGAGAACATCATGACGCTGGTTTGGCGAGTCGTTGGTGTTGCTGGCTTGGCTTGGCGCGGACGGCTTGGCATGGTGGGGCCAAGGCATGGTGCGGATGGTGGTGCAAGGCATGACACGGTTTGGGCGCGGCTTGACTTATGCGCGTCTTGGATGGCTTGGATGGCTTGGGCGCGGCTTGACTTGGGCGCAGCTTGGATGGCTTGGATCGGCGTGGCTTGGACGGCTTGGGCGCGATTTGGGCGAGGATATGGTGGCGTTGTCTTGGCGGGCACAACTTCCTTCTCGTTGTGTATTTTAAACAACAAAACCCCTTTTCCATCCTAATTCCAAAAGAGTTATGCTTATAAAAGGAAGCCTTCTTCTACCCAAACTCCAAAAGTAATGTGTGTACAAAGGGTGCCGCGCCTCTTGTATTTTTGTAGCATTGGCCTTGTTTTCACGTCTCCACGTTAGAAGCAAAGCATAGAAGTAGGCGAGCGCATTCCAGGTACGTGCTCTAACGTTTTTTTTTTCTTTTTTTTTTTGTCGGTGCAAACCCTAGCCACATATATATTCTCCATGATCCGGTGGGTATACTCTTGCATGAATGATTCTTCCTCGCTTTTCGAGAGGTAAAGAGAGTTAGCGCTTCCCATGTTGGTGGCCTTGCATAAATTGTGCTGGGGATGTAGACCATGGAGCGGCAAGACAAAAATTACCGGCCTGGTCTGGTCGTACATCACCTTGACTGGGTTGGGGAATATTATGACGCTAGCTCGGCGAATTTGTTGGTATTGGCAAGTCACGATGCGGATGGCTTGGAGAGGTAAAGCATGCGCGGACGGCTTGGAGAGGCAAAGCATGCGGGGTTTGGCGTGTTTTGAACATGTGCTTCCACGTTTTCTCACGAAACCCTAATATACCTCCTACGTCCATGCACTCCCTTATCGCTCGCTAGCATAAAATGGTCTTATTGGAATCTGATGTCACGCCTCAATCTGCGGCTAGTAGGAGGATTTACTTTTCGGGACTTCATTGCTCTGTTGGTTATAAGGGATGATCTTGAATCCTTCACTTGCACAGGTCGTTCTGAAATCGTTTCTATCCTCTATCTCTTATCGGGTTTTGTAGTGCATAATGAGATCTTCCAATGATAGAAATGTCTCCCCTTTTTCGGGGGAAAACTTTAGAGCAGACGGAAACCAGTCTCCTTCTCATGGGGAGACATTGAATAGAATTGAATCTCTGTTATGTGAGGTCAGCGAAATCATCCGGGACATACCTCTGGAGGAAGATCGGGAAGGCGATGAAGCATCCCAGTGTGTTGGGAGGGTTTGGTGAAACAAAACCTCTTCACGGCCCACTGTTAGGGCAGGACAGTTTGCTTCTCGGTTGAAACTACGGAAGACCGAGCTCGTGAAATTTTAGAGTAAGGTCAACGTAGTTCCCCTGTCCAGGGTGGCGCCATAACTCTTGATTCTGATGAATCGGGAAATTCTCCTCGAAAGGTCGCTGAGAAGACTTCCGAGGAAGATGATGATGTTGCGATTGATGAAACTGAAACAGCTTTTGGAGAAGAAGGCGGTGCCGTCGTCGATGACATTGGAGAGATCGTGGTGGAATATGCTGGGTTGGTTGCCGAGGCAGATGTTGGTAAAAGGACGGATGCTGCTGCTGTGAAGACGACTTCTGGGTGGGACGTTGAGACTGCTGCGGTTGATGTGGCTTCCGGATGGAACCTTTGCTGTCCAGATTATTGGGGAAATTGTTTGAAAGAGCCCTGACCGAGGTGTCAGTGATTCATTAGCTTCTTTTTCTTCGTTGTTTCCGTTCTTCGTTTAGTTGTACAGATGTTTTGCAGACTTCCCCTCTTTTTTTTTTTTTTTTTTTGTTCGCGGCGACCAATTGCGGTTTCTGTCTTTGAATAAAATTTCTCATTTTTGAAAGACCCAAGCTTTCTCTTAGAATGAGTTGGTATTTCTGGTTGTGATAGGATGGTTAATGGCTTCTTAATGATTTAAAATTTGCTTGGCATGTTTTCTGAGATTTGGTTGAATCAGAAAGAAATGTATGCATTTTTTGAGTAAAACAAAACCCTAAAGAGGAATACAAACAGTGTATTCATTTTGGGGAAATACAAATATCAAGGAGAAATTGCTGAAGAAAATACTAAAGGAGGAGTGCCGGAAGAGAGTCGTACAATGTTTTAGGGATTGAAAAGCTTGAGCCACCGTGAGTGAATTATCACGCCTCCCAGCTTGTCTGTGTTGATGAGCTTGCAATAGCCTCCCAAAAGGACGTCTGCCACCAGATATGGTTCGTCTTCTATTTCCTTTGGTGAATCGGTCTGGGCCGGTATCTTCACCGTCATCTCCCAGACTTGAAACGAGTTCGCCTTGACCACCATATCCCCGATTTGAAGCGAGTTCGGGCGTTGTGCAACCGTTTGAGTCTTGGTCTCGTCAGCTTCAATGGTAGCTTCCAAATTCTTTGCAAAGCGTTTGAATGGCCCCGTGCCCCACTCGCATCTCTTGACAGCGTCCGTGCCAGTAATCATGCTGAGTCCCCATGAGGTAAAAGGGGAAGAAATGACTGGTTGTAAATAGGATTGTTCGGCCAGACTTACTAGTGTTTGGAATCTTTGATTTAGCATCAACAGGTCATCTCCAGGTGCCCAGGTTCCGTCGGTAGCTTGTTGATGTGTAAGTAAGTGGGACGGTTTGTTGGAGATTCTTTCGGGTGTCGACATGGGGAGAGGGGATGTTCCCAATTTCGCCTCGTTGCCGAGTACCCACGAGCGTTCCAATATCATGTCATAACCCAGTTCTTTGACAATATTGAATTTGCTATGCGTTATAGTGTCTCCCACCTTGATCTTGAGGTTAATGTAGCCGTGTGCGTTCAAGGCTTCTCCTCCCAGGCTCTTAATCACGGATGGGGAATGAGTAGCTTCTTGTTTCGTAAATACCGCGGCTTTCAGAGTTTTGAAAGTAACGATATTGAAGTCAGAGGTTGTGTCGATTAGCGTGTTGTCGAATTCGATACCTCTTACATAGGACGTGGTCAGCAGTCCCCAGTTGTCTTTTTCGATTCCGCCCGCTGGGAGAGCGTGGTCCTTCGAGGTGGTTTCCGCAGAGGGAAAAAGTCACTTGCCTGACACGACACGATTGAGAGCCGTGAAGATGTCTTAACGCTTCACCTTGGAAAGGTAAAGGATTTCGCATACGTGCTATATCATAGATCACACGTTCTCGTGTACGGAGTCCCCAGAAATCCCACAATTCCTCACTGGAAGTGGGTCTCGATGTACTCCTTCGCTTCCTAGTTGAAGTTCCCCTGCTTCCATCTTTTCTTTGAAGATATGCTTCAGTCTGTTGCAATCACTGGTTAGATGGCTAACAAATCTGTGGTAGTGGCAGTATTTGGGGTTTGCCATCTCGGCCTCAATTGGTGGACGTCTGAGAGGTGGTAGTCTGATAACATCATCTTGAATCCATGCTTCTAAGAGATAAATCACCTCTTCGATGGGAAACGGGAAATCCGGGGCATTTCCTTCAGCTTCACGATGAAGTATGGGAGTTTTAGCGGCGGCTTTCCGTGGCGGTGTAGCTCGGTGCGCTGGTGCTTCACGTTTAGGTTGATGGTCTACAACTGGGGCCTTTCTTTTTCCTCCCTCGTTTACCACGCTCACAGAGGAGGAGCCAGCATTGTAGTGCTTGTCGGAGAGACGTCTACTTCTGCGGGTTTCGCGTATGTCTTCGGCTCTGGTTGGTCTTGCTCTTTCTAATAATGCTGGTGCTGTCGTGGCTGACCGCTTGGCAGCCTCGTGGAGTTCAGAGAATGTCCGGAAACGTAGGTTTTCCAGCAAGGCGCGGTAAATTGGAGCCATACCGTTGATACAGGAATTCACCAATTGTTGCTCGGTCACGTTTGGATCATGACAGTACAATGCCTGGACCCTGAATCTCTTGACAAACTCATTCGGATGCTCGTTGTCTCGTTGGTACATCCTTCCTAGGTCGGAGAAGGTAACTTGTTCGGACACAAAGAAGAATTTCTTATAGAAAGCTATAACCATGTCACCCCAGTTGGGGATGCTGTTTGGCGCGATGTTGTTGTACCACGTGTACGCTCTTCTAGTAAGCGATTTCGAAAACTCCCTTAAACGGAGAACATGATTGTACTCGTGCTCGCCCTGGGACTCTAGGAATCGAGAGATATGTTCTCGTGCGTTTCCGGTGCCGTCATACAGAGTAAATTGAGGGGAAGAATACCCCCTTGGAAGAGGAATTCTTTGTATCTCAGGTGGGTAGGGGATTGATGCTGATGCATGTCCATTTCATCATTCTTGATTTGGTTCCGAAGAAGTTGCTCCAGATCCTCTCGTGTGACAAAATTTAACGGTTGACTCCTTTCTGATGGGGTTCTGACACGAATCTCTTCGTCGGTGGAGACGCGTTCCGCCGTGGTGCTAGTCCCGGGGGTGTTGGAGATGTTTCTCGTCGGTTCTAGAGGACGCGACTCCCGTGGTAGCCGTTCTGTCAGGGCTTTGAGAAAGACGAGTACTTCTTTCTGCGTCGAGACCATGTCCGTCTGGGCTCTAGCAAGAACCTCATGTCGTTCCATCAAATCAGCGATGGTGATATAGGGTCGGTTTCCTCTGGTTCCTCCGGTTTTTCGTCCCGTTGGTGGGGTGATTGGAGCCTTGGTGGCGGTTGGAGGCGCCATGCTTGACGAAGCATTGGGAGCGGTAGCGGCATCTCTAGCTCTGGTGACTGGCGGCGAACGCCTGAAGGAACGCTTTCGGTGCTGCCAGGATTGGAAAGTTGTGCAGGAACATTAGAGGCGGCAGCGGCTCTGGTCCTGGTAATTGGTGGTGTTACACTTGAAGGAGTGCTCTCGATGCTGCTGGGGTCAGTAGATTGTGTAGTGGTGCCACTAGGAGCAGTGTTAATACCATGGACAAATTCTGCGTTGGTGTTCTCGGAGTTCACAGTTGATCCGGATTTGAGTTCCACCATTTTGAAGTTAGGAGTGAAAGGTGATATTGGAGGTTGGGAATTGATATTGCAACCGAGAGATTGACCTCCCACTGTGGTCGCCAATTGTTTGAGGGTGAAAACGGTTTCTGCTGATTTTAGTAATTTCGGGTGTGCGGGTGAGAAACGAATTTAAACCCTAAACAATGTACTGCAAGGGAGTACTTTAGATTCGAGAGATCAATCTGTACAAATCCAGCCTAAACCAAGAAATGGTCGTTCCAGACTTGCTTCGGTCACAAAGAGGAGGAGAATGGGTTGGTTTTGGGGAGGGAAGCGAAGAAAGTGTTGAGACCAGGTTGATTCTGGTAACCTTGGATGGCTAGGATTTGATCCTGGGATTGAAGGAGGACCGTTGATTGTCGCACGCCTTCGTTTTAGTAGCCGCATAGGGAAGGCCATCATGGTGGCGCGGCTAGGTTGGCATGTCGTGGGCATGGCATGCCTTGGCGCGGTTTGGGCGTGGCCAAACTTAGGATTTCGGGCCAAAGGTTACCATGCGTTATCTGGTAACCTTGGATGGCTAGGATTTGATCCTGGGATTGAAGGGGGACCGTTGATTGTCGCACGCCTTTGTTTTAGTAGCCGCATAGGGAAGGCCAGCATGGTGGCGCGGCTAGGTTGGCATGCCTTGGCGCGGTTTGGGCGTGGCCAAACTTAGGATTTCGGGACAAAGGTTACCATGCGTTGTCTGGTAACCTTGGATGGCTAGGATTTGATCCTGGGATTGAAGGGGAACCGTTGATTGTCGCACGCCTTCGTTTTAGTAGCCGCATAGGGAAGGCCAGCATGGTGGCGCGGCTAGGTTGGCATGCCGTGGGCATGGCATGCCTTGGCGCGGTTTGGGCGTGGCCAAACTTAGGATTTCGGGCCAAAGGTTACCATGCGTTGTCTGGTAACCTTGGATGCCTATGATTTGATCCTGGGATTGAAGGGGGGCCGTTGATTGTCGCACGCCTTCGTTTTAGTAGCCGCACAGGGAAGGCCAGTAAGGTGGCGCGGCTAGGTTGGCATGCCGTGGGCATGGCATGCCTTGGCGCGCTGAGCCAAGGGTTGGCATACTGTTTGGCACATGGTGCGGCTAGCATGGCTAGGGCCAAGGCAATGTGCGGCTTGGCTTGGCATGTGGGGCCAATGGCTTGGCATGCCGTTTGGCACATGGTGCGGCTAGCATGGATAGGGCCAAGGCAAGGTGCGGCTTGGCTTGGCATGTGGGGCCAATGGCTTGGCATGCCGTTTGGCACATGGTGCGGCTAGCATGGCTAGGGCCAAGGAAAGGTGTGGCTTGGCTTGGCATGTGGGGCCAATGGCTTGGCATGCCGTTTGGCACATGGTGCGGCTAGCATGGCTGGCATGCCTTGGCGCGGAGACGTGGCTGGCACGGTTTGCTATTGGCACAGTGGTGTGGCTGGCATGCCTTGGCACGGAGACGTGGCTGGCACGGTTTGCCACTATTTGAGTGGTCCGGATGGTATGGCTGGCATGCCTCGGCGCGGATACGTGGCTGGCACGGTTTTCCACTGGCACAGTGGTGCGGCTGGCATGGATGTCATGCCTTGGCGCGGAGACGTGGCTGGCACGGTTTGTCACTGGCACAGTGGTGCGGCTGGCATGCCTTGGCGCGATAGCATGAAAATTTTAGGGTTTTGTACAGGCGATGTCAATTAATGCTAGGGGTTCTGTCGTGGAACATGACGCATGTCAATTAATGCTTTGATTGATTCGGGTGTTAATGATTATAATGACGTCATGCCGTGGAACATGACCAAGCATTCCCCGGAAAGAAAATAAAAAAAGGTAAACCCAAACATAATTGCATCAAAAAACTTCTTAATATAATAGTAAATAGTAGAAGCATACGGGTATAATCATCAATGATTGATTTTACAAAGACACTTCATAACGGCATAAATGTGTTAATGATTATAATTTTTTTGACGTCATGCTACCTATGTATATCCGTCAAAGAAAAAAAAAAAGTTTCTAGCCCTCGGTTTTTTCTTCCAACCCTTTAGGCTAAAAACCACCATTAACTTACATCAAGCTACCAAAAAGCATTCATCCCTTTGGTGGAAAGCCAAACCCACTCTATTTGGCTAGAGAAAAGCAAAGTTTTTTTTCTTCATTTCCTATAAGTAAGACAAAGCTAAGTAAGATATCATTTGTACAATAAAAATAATTCTCATTTCTTTGTTTGATTCATTTGTTTGTATTATAATCTCATCTTAGTTTATTTCATTCGAATCTTATTAAACCTCAAACATAATTGCATCAAAAAACTTTTCTTAATATTTTTTTCTTCCAAAAATAGTAAATAGGTAGGTTTTGGGTAAGCGGAATGGCGGGGCGCATCATACTTGTATAGAAAAATTAAGGTCTCTTGATAATCATCAATGCTATGGAATCGGGTGGGGATACCTTTACAAAGACACTTCATAACGGTGGTCATACATTTTCATGTGTGGGTTTTGTTGTAATGACACAAAAAGGCCCCAATTCGATTCTCTAAGACGGCCCCGATTTTCATGTGTGGGTTATGACTGATCTTTTCTTTTTTCGAAAGTCGGGGTCAACCTCACATATTTTGTGCATAATTTTTAAGAAAAGGGGTCGATACATACCTAAACGTCCATGGAACTTTTTCGGTCCCCAAGTGCAAACATCATTGAAATAATCCTGCATCAACCTTGCATCCGCTTCAACACGATTTCTATTGATTGATTCTCTCTTTGTCACTTGGGTTGGAACGGGTTGATTTAAATTATGAGTATGTTGCAGCATACATTGATATAGCATGAGAAGATTTTGATTTGTATCTTAGTCTAGCTGAAGACGTTAAACTTAGCACTTCTTTGGAGGTAACCCAATATTCATGCAACACGGTAATATCTTTCCTTAACTATTTTGCTTCAAATGGTAACAGTTTCTCCTTGTTCATGCTTTTAATTTCATCTTTAAAACATTGAGGACAATGTTAGATTTAAGTTTGGGGGTATGGGAGAAACTTTTTAGTTGCATTAATAAACTCCAGAGCCTAGAAATTTATGCTTATTAAGGATGGCACTAACCAATCTAAGTGGATGGAAGCATCTTGGTTGTAGGAGTTGAGGAACCAATCTGATTAGATGGAAACATCTAAAGAGTCTATTCATAAAAGCACAGAGCTTAGGTGTTAGAAATAACATGGTAGTTTCACCATATCTCGTTGAGTCCTTTTCACTTCTATTTTTATTTTGTTTTCTTTTTAAAATATGTTTCTCTAAGTGATTAGGTGGGGCTTACGATTCAAGTTGTTACCACTGTTAGGGTGAAATAGAGTGATTGAGTAATTAAAAAAAAAAAAAAAAAGAAAAAAAATAAAGACCAGACCAATTAGACCAATCGGAATAAATATTAACACTTGGATAGCAATATGTGTGTGTTCTCCCTGTCTCCGTCGCCTAAACAAGCGTGGAACGCAGGATCCATGGGAATTACCATGTAATCTGCTGACAAGAAGCATGCGTTTGGATCTGCAAGACCTAATCATGTTGTTAAAAAAAAATAAAAAATGATAATGTTCAATAAATCGACCACTGGTTCCCTTATATATGCCAGCTGAGTTGATCTAGAATTAGTATTATCGACCACTGGTTCCCTTGTATATGCCAGTTGTGTTGATATTAGTCAGACCAGTATCTCAGTCCATTAGGATAGGTTCATTTTGGCAGTGGTCTTCAGACAGATATGAGAAACACCGTTCACTTAGTCAACATCAAAACCATCTATGTTTTTCTATATCCATCTCTTAATCTATCCATATGATTTGTTGACTCCGGATATTGATGTCCATAGTGCGACTATCCGAGTAGAGCTCTCACACTTATATATGAATTTCAGTATGCTTGAGTGCAAACTCGTGTACAACAATTGGAATTTCGCATCAGGGTACTTCCTCCTGTAGTCAATAAGTATGCCAACCAAGGAGATTCTTTAGTGCCTTCCAAGGTTCTGCGTAGATATCTAAGGTCTGGAGTAAAGGTTTTGTCGGTATATCTCTGGTAAGCCCTCCCGAGACTATAACTCAGCCACTAGGGCCACCTAGGGGTTTAAAGGCTTATTGCATGCGCTAAATGCAATCGACGATGCCTGCGACAGTGAGTTAGGATTTTATTTTATTAGATTTGCTCGGGACTAGCAAACAATAAGTTTGGGGGTATTTGATAGACGCATTTATGTGTCTACTTTGTCTCAATTTTCTATATTGTTAGTGCTCATTTTTGTACTTATTTTACTATTTTTTTTATTTGTAGAGAGTTGTTTTTTTTTAAATAAAGCTCAATGGACTAAAATGTGGAATTCCGCTCGTAAAATGAAGGAAATGAAGTGATTTATAATTTAATGGGCTAGGCCCAAAAGGAAGAAGATGTAGATTATTAAAAAGATATATGGAGATATTTATTTTAATGAAGAAAATAAAAGTGTTAAGTAAGAAATCTACATGGAGTAATTGATGGGAATTAAATATATGGGGATTTTGTATTTCCCCCTCAAAATAAATACCTATTTTGCATTACCCCCTTTTAAATAGAAAATTGGTGAAACCCCCTGTCCGTTATAACCGCCGTGATCTCCCAAAAATTGTACGCGTGCTATACATGTATGGGTAATAATGAAAAGATCTTTCTTCTTCATCTCCATCGTCTTCACCCAACTTTCTCTGAAACTAATTTTCTTCGTTTTAGATTAGACTTTTCTTTGGGGTGATCCACTGACAACTGAACCCCATGTTTTACTTCTGCCAACGAATTCAAAATTCCAACAAACAATTCATTCATATGTAAAGAATGACCTCTATATTTTAATGACCTAAACCCTCTTTTTTGTTCTTGACAGATCGAAGAATTGTCGGCCAAAATCAAAACACAAACACCCATATAGAAGTTTTCAACTAATGAAATTCCTATCTCTTCACCAAATGCATCAGATAAATGGGGTTTTCTCAAAAGTCAAAACCCCTGAAATTCTTCAATACTTCCATTCAAAAATCATTCTAAGACCACAAGATCAATTTTTGAAATTGATTCAAAGGAATCAAAACCAATCAACACGAATTTATGATTTAGTGTTTTCTCACTCAAAAATTGATCCAAAGGATTTAAACAATCACCTATGTGGTAAAGTGGTATTTCTGATGGTGGAGACTGTATGCAGCTATAGCAGCAACGCCGTATCTATAACCAATTTTTTTTTATCCCAAACAACATAGCATAACATGATTAAAAAAACTAGGGCTTTTTCCCCTATGAACGTCTGGAAATGTAATCAATTGTTAATGAAAAGATGATGATGCAACTTTAAGGGTTTGAGATTAGTTTTAATTAAACTTAACTGTGGTGCCATAAATTATTAAAGAAAACTAGGGTTCACGTTTTTAGTTGTTGCACAGAAAGTGGACGGAGATGAAGACGAAGACGAAGAAAGGTTTCCTCTCTCTATTTTTGTTTTAATTTACACACAGTGAGTTGCACGTGCGTGACTAAGTGGATATTAACGGAGTTATAACTGAAAGGGGTTCTGCCAATTAGTAATTTATAAAGGGGATAATACAAAATAGCTATTTATTTTGAGGGGGAAACACAAAACCCCCCTTAAATATATAAAGAGTATGGAAAGAATATTATTCTTATGGTTGGAGTTAATAAAGAATAAATATTTCCCAAATAAGGAAAATTGTAAATGCATGAGAATTATATTATTTGACGTGTGACACATTTTTATTGGAGGATTTTTCATTGTCTTGACATGTGGCATATTCTCATTCGGTGATGATGTGGTAGTGGTGAATAGAAAAGGAAAGTGGATTCCTTTGAAAGCTATAAATACGCCGTGGATACAAGAAAAATGGGGGTCCGGAGAGTAGAATTTTTATTTCATTGTTTTTATTTCTCTTTTGTAATAATGGAGTAATTTCTCCGTTAGGGTGGAGGAAGAAACTACTTCTAGCATGTAAGTTTTGATATTTATTTTTCTTTAAATTATTACTCTCCAATTAGTTTTAATGTCTAGAAATTTTCTCTTCTTTATATGCTTTACTAGATGTTTTGTCTCTAATACGATATTGTTCACATTTTTCTTGCTTCATTTTATTCGTGAGTAATTATTTTGATATTCAAATAGGTTTTGGGAAACAAAATGGGTTACCTGATCTTTTTATTTTTTTACTTAAGCATGTTATTCCAATTTATTATCTCGGATTTTAGTAATAATGTTGTGCCAACATGAAAATAAAATAAAAATACGAGAAATAAAATTTTTCCCTATTTATTGTTCCATCATACCATAATTTCAAACTTCAAAAGAATATTTCATCTAACAAAGACATATACCTAAACTGCCAATCCAACTCCATGATGTTTATGAATACTTTTGTTCCGAAATTATTGATAACTAAGGCTCTAAGGAGTGAAGCAAAAACCCATAATATTTTCCCTACTATAGATAAACACTATTTATTTATTTTTTGCAAAATGTGAGTTATAAAAATGAAGAACCCTTGGCTATTGGAAGGCTGAGATATACACATGTGAGTTGAAAAAAATAAACTTATAATAGTAAATCAAAACATGTGTAAGATTCTTTCTCAATCATATTGATATCATAATATTGAAGAAATTCGTGGATAAAAAGATTTCACACCAACTATGCTAAGTAGTGCATGAATGACGTTCTCACATCTAGTGTTACTCAAGTAATTTGGAGTTTTAAAGAGCATAGTCATATTGATATTTGTATCTACATAAATTCAACTAACCTTCCAAAGAAAAATTATTAGTTTCAAGGTAGAGCCGACACCTCGCCTTCAATGTATACAACACACATTGGGTTTAATCGGCCTTGAGATTAAACAAATACCCCAATATTAGTCAAATAATGTCTACAAATACGGGATCGAAACAATGTGATAACGGGAAAAATGAGAGACTAACATCGATTCTACAAAGAAAATACCCTATATGTATCAAAGTTTGTTAACCAAACATGTATTCAAATTAAAAAGTCATCAACTTAACACAAAAATATAAAAGAACCCAAGTTAAATCAATACTTGCATAAACAAAACTTATAAGAGAATTTTATAATTATTAAATACCTTTAAAATCACTATTAGAGATTTAATTGCATGCCCCGCAATCGGTAGGAGGAAATCACTGATTAATTTGTAGAAATTTCACCGGATATGTAGCAATTCGTAGAAGTTTACACCGGGTGGTGATGCGTTCCATCTAAGTGTTGTTCGATTGATTATTTTTTAGAAGGTTTCGGTTTTCATTGGACAAACCGAGAGGGAGCGTTTCATTATATTCATTATCATTCGTAAATCCAAGACCAACTCGCCCTATGCTTACGGGATCTTAATACAACCTTAGATTTATCTATTGACGGAGAAACCTTGATACTAAATATGTAGTTTTTAGTGTTATTTATTATATAACGTGACATCCAACTGTTTTTTTCTTCTTCTTAATTTTCATGTATTTTAACCTAGTTTATATTAGCATTAAGACGATCAACCACATTTCTAATTTATAGTGTTATCCTTTTGTAGCAAGACATAATTAACATAGTCAATTACTACTCATCAAAACCTAAGCTAGTACCACAAACCACCGGATATTACTTCTTTCTCCACCACCACCATTTTCCATCCCTCGTAGAATATTGGGCGCACTTATAACTTTTAATCCCACACGTCATGTATAAAGTTTAGATTTAACAAACTTAGGTCGTCAATTAATTTATTCAACTATATGTTTTTTGTTAATACTGAAAATCATGCGTCTGAATCTGTTACCAAAGATAGCAAATGGCACCAAAAACAACCATTTTGTCTTATATGATTTGGTATCATCCCAAAAGTATTTTTATCCGCCTTTTTTGATCGTGTCAAATACAACCAACTATACTTTTCACAATACAATGTTACCCATCATGTAAATTTTTTTATTATTTTTGATTCAAAAAGAAAAAACTAATACCACCGCCATTAAAACCATCCAAATACCACTATTTCTTCCACCAAAACTAATGTTACCGCCTCCACCACTTTGTAACACATTCCACCGCTTCCACCACTTACTTCTTCCTCTACTACCACCACCACCACTAATATCTATTGAAATAATTTTTGTCAAAATTATTACTTATTGATGGAGATATGTATTAATATTAATTAAGGGATATTTATGATGTAAAATTAATAAATCATTTATCATGAGAAATTAATGTTTCCTAAATTAATAAAACACTTATACTAATTAATATTTAAGTTGAACAAACCATAACCATAGATTTATCTTCTCTCTAGATAAATCACTTATACTAATTAATATTTAAGTTGAACAAACAACCACTGTTGATTTATCTTTTTTATCAATTCCAACCAAGGTGGAACAATGGTTAGAGGCCACTCTTATGACACAATAGGTCATGAGTTCGAACCTCCATGTTATAATTTTTAAAATTCAATATCTTGACTTGAGTATTCATTTTTAATTCATAATATTGGAATGAACACCACGTGTGCGACTTGTAGGGTGTGGCACGGAGGATCACAACCTTTGATTTATCTTTGCCAAGGATAAATCGACCACCACTCATATAGGCAAAGTTAGCCTTGGCGCACGTGCGGGTTATGGGTGTGGTCTGCACAACCACGACCGTAGATTTATCTTTGCCCCGAGAATAAATCCTGGCCACCACTCAAAACAAACGGTGCTTTATATTGTAGAAGTTGAACAAACAACCACCTGTTGATTTATCTTTTTATCAATTCCAACCAAGGTGGAACAATGGTTAGAGGCCACTCTTATGACACAATAGGTCATGAGTTCGAACCTCCATGTTATAATTTTTAAAATTCAATATCTTGACTTGAGTATTCATTTTTAATTCATAATATTGGAATGAACACCACGTGTGCGACTTGTAGGGTGTGGCACGGAGGATCACAGACCTTTGATTTATCTTTGCCAAGGATAAATCCCGACCACCACTCATATAGGCAAAGTTAGCCTTGGCGCACGTGCGGGTGCTTTATATTGTAGATAATAACTGTTTTGGGTAGTTTAGCTACCGATCTTTTATATGCGAAGGAAAATTAGGCCTTAGATTATCGACTTGAGTCGAATTGATATTTTATTAATGATAAATTTTCCAAGGCATGAGATTGGGTTCAAAATTGCCTTGTGCAGTTTTGAGAGTAAAATTAAAGAAATTAATTGTTACAACCGTTAGAAGTAGTGGAATCCGAAATCCTAGTCTCTCTCTCTTTGGTCAACAAAATTAGTTTTTCCTTAAAAATATTTTCTTTATTAATCTTAAAACCAATCTTCATAAAAGTCCGAGAATCGAACCTTCTTTCTTACCACTTGTAAAAACTACATCAAAGTTTATTAGATTACCTTTGATTATTGAGATGATTAACCTCCTCAAAAATAACCCCAACTTTCAATAAGAGCTTCATCAACAAACCCAAATCCTGAAATTGTGTAGGTGATGTTTATTTGGTTATTTAGTTATTTTGGTTGAGAAGAGAACAAGAAGAGAATGAATGAACTGTGTTCATTTTTCCTGGAACTTTTGCCTAAACAGGGAACGGTTAATGGTTAGCCGGTTCAACGGGGTTTGACTGGTCAAGATAACGAGAACGGTTAATGGATAACCGTTTTCACTAAAACGGGCGCTTAGTGACCGTTATTTGAAGAACGGTTGATTGTTGTCCGTTTTTTTGGGTTAGAACAGCTAACGGTTAGCCGTCCCTGGATTTCTCTGGGGAAAACCGCAAGAGCCAGGCACTTTCCAGGGCGATGTGTAAAGGTGTTTGGGAAGTGGCTGGGAAGAGCCACTAGACCCGGTCTAAGAGAGAGAACCGTGTTTCCTTCCCGATTGAGGTTTCGCTAACATCGTCGGTTCCTTCTTCTACAGAAAATTTTCTTGTTCTTCTAGGACGCTATTTCAGCGAAGGATAAAGCTAGGTTTTTGATCGAGGTTCTTATTTCTTAACCCTTCTCCTTCTTAATGAGACTATTTATGCAATGTCTTTATTTATATTTTGGTTGACCCATGAATTGTTTCAATTCTCTTGATACATTTCTAATCAAAACTCATTGGCTCTTCTCTTTAAGGTTGTGTGTCTGTTTGATTTATTTCGAGTCAAATTTATCCCTATTTCGATATCATTGAAATTGAATTATATGTTGGTTATAGGACGACCAAAGGGAGTGATTAAAAAAACTCATTGATGCAGAGAAAATAAAATTGAAATTTTATTCTCACAATTTCACCAAATTGAGTTACAAAATGAGTTTTTTTTTTTTTTTTTTTGATAAAAGGTCATTCACAAAGTTACTTGAAAAATTCATTATTCATTAAATCAGTAGGAATCGATTAAAAATCGAAATACAGAGCAAACAATTGAAACACATTACCCAAACCACCGATTATTAACATAAAAGAAAAAAAAAAACTGAGATGAACAATTAGAAAATCAAAATCTGTTTCTGAATTCATCTACCAAAAACTCCTGCTTTAAGTTCTTCCACGACATATGCTGAAGAAATCCAAATTATACTAACATCTCAAAGCCTGAAACGGCATCTAAAACTTTAAAGGTTGATTCATTCACTTACAGTTATACAGAAAACAAACTAATTCTAAGGAAATTGAAAGGTATGGGATTGTTAACCAATACCCTTGCTGATTTCTTTGTTATGAAAAGTGATAAATCATAAATGGGTTTTGTATCCTAAATTTAAGTGAATGGGTGATTTTGAGAAGTGGGTATATTATTAGGTTGTGGATTTATATACCCATGCTGTAATTGTCATGGAACACACGGTTCAATTTGATTAGTATTGATCAATCCCTGTTTGATAAAATGCCTCAAAGAATTGATTTTCATGTCCCTGAAATTAGATTGTAGTTTTAGGATTATTAGATTGTAAAGAGGTTTGGGGTACTGGTACGTTTTAGAGCAATCACTTATTGTTGTGCAATCCTCATAACATCCAGCAATTTCGCAACATCAGGTCAAGAGTCATCAATAGTCCCTGTTAGTTTCAATTCAGTGGGATATTAAATCCTTAAGAGATAGGATGGACTTGCCATGGTTAAGTTATTTGGTAGAAGAAGGCTTTTCATTAATGTCATCAATTCTTTTATTCTATATGCTACACATTTCTGTAGACCTTAACATCTATGAGCTCCTGATACATTGGAGGATACATTTTCCGCCTACACAGCTGCTTGCTTATCGCAACAACGATAGCTTTGCATTATGGATCTCTTACTCCACACACACTTTCTCTACACTGCTGGCAATCAGTATGCCCAGCAAAAACAATGTCAAATAACAAAGCATTCACTTATTCTCTCTCAAAGATATCCACGATCACGGCCACTGTTTTTTAGCTCAGTCTCATTTTAGTATTTATGACATTCTGTATTTCTCTAGTAAGCTTATGCTTGTTGTAACAAGTTTGCTCTCAAAGAGTGAGGATTTAAGTATTCAGTAGTTAGTACAGTTTCAGTGAATTACTGGGTTTAGTTTATACATAATTTGGTACAAAAAGTCTGTTTTTTAGAAATGTGCTGATGTTCAGATGTTTTTTATTCATGAGATTATGATACTTCACATTTCTGAAATTAACTCTCAGACCCAACATGATCTTTAAGTGGTTGATGGATTTCTTCAATCCAATGTGTGCCTTAGTTGTTTGAAGCTAACTGTTAGGACCTATAACAAATCTTCTCTGTAGCTCTTCCTGGAGGAAATAATTATGATATGAAATGGAAATTGGGTCAAGGGGATGGCTAATAAATCTGTTGGCAGAAATTGAGATCCAACGGTTTGTGACAAGTCACGACCTGACGATCAAGGTTAGATTGCAAATGGACACGATCTGACGATAAGTATCGGATTCTATCATAGAGATGTCATCTGATGGCGAAGGTTATGTCTCTTCTAACGTTGCCATTTCCTTATTAAAAGTAACACCCATCTTATTCTTCGTACGAAGAACATTTGAGGAGGAGCAAAATTAAGTAAAGCTAGAATAAAAACTTAGAAATTATTAAAAACAAAAAGTGAAAGGGGTTTGTGCTGCTCGTGTATTCGTGTGTGAAGATATTCTTCAAAGGCAGTCTTGTATCCTGGTAAGCGTTCATTCATCATCACCGTTGGATGGCGTGTAAATGCTTTAAGGAAAGAGGATTATCTCGCTTGAATGCAATCTGATTTGTTTGTTTAAAGAGGATTACCTCGCTTGAATGCAATCTGATTTGTTTGTTTGATGTTTAGGTTTTGATTTTCCATCATTATACGTGTTTTATACAATCAATTTCGCTGTTATTGTGAAAACGAGTTTCTGCCCCAAGGTCCCAAATCGTTTGTGTTTTTGCCTCTAATAGAATCTGTGATCTGTGATAGATTTAGTACTTGGTGTTGGTATTCATTCGAATCAGTAACAAGATTTCCAACACTCTCAACCAGCTTACCATGAAAAGGAAAGGAAATAGGATATCTTTGTAATATCGAGGAGACAATATCTGCAAAAATTTGATTGGGAAATCCACTTTGTCTTTTCAAATTGATTTTGATCAGATATTTGTTGCCTTGACCTATCCTTGTATCCGTCTGATCCTCATCTTATTACCTATCCTGCTATTCATCTGACCGTCATGTTAGTAGCTATTTCTAACTTCACCTTTTTTTCGTTTTTGGTTCAGATGAGGTCGACTTGTCTGTAGTTAGATTGGTATCCCACTTTGAAGAAAAGGGTAATTCAAGTAAGGATATGTATAGAAGTTACAATTAACCCCTTTGTTATGCATCTCATATATTGTTTTGTATGACTACTCTTGGTTGCCTTGTCTGTTACTGGACAAGAACCATGATAGTCGGTAAAATTACAATGACGATTATAATCTGTCTTTTAGTGGGGCTATCCATTTGGTCAACAAACTCCTAGATTCACATTCAACTCCTATGCCTCTGTAGTCAGCAGTAGTACTGAACCACCCTTTATTCTAGTGAATTTGATTTTTGCAGTCCAATTCTGATGTGGAACTATCATCTGATCTATGATTTCTGGTTCAACACATATCCACAGGAAATCCATATCCTCTCTTTTAACCAGAAAGTATGATACTTGCATCATAATTCAATCTTCTTAGCAGATCTGTGATTTCGTTCATAAAATTGAGTTTCGTTAATTATTCATCAGTTGCAGCCTCTAACAAGTACTTCGATACCAGTACCTTTGTTGCTTCCATTTTAGGTTCAAAATACTGTAGCCGATTACTTGAAGTTTGTGCACATAAAAAGAACCTTGTATTTGGAAAGCTTATACACTCAAAGTTAGTGATAAATGGTTTGAAAGAAGATTCCTTCTTTGCAACCAAACTCATCTGTCTATTCTCTGTATTCGGATATGTGTCCCAGGCCAAATCAGTTTTTAACCTGGTTCCGTTTGATAGTGTGTTTACGCTGAACGCCATGATCAGGGCATACTACACAAACGGGTTATATCAACAAGCCCTGAGTCTCTTTATGAGAAGAAAATGGAAGGTCTTAAACCAGATTTATATACATTTTCTTGCCTTCTAAAGGTTTGTGCTTTATCAGCAGATCTTCAGCAAGGTGAGAACATTTGGAAATTGTCTGTAGAAAATGGGTTTGATTCAGATTTGATTGTTCAAAACTCCCTCATTGCAATGTTTGGAAAATGCGGAAGTTTAGTAAATAGGATTTGAGTATTTGAACAAATGCATGAAAGGGATATAGTGTCATCAAATTCGATCAACTCTGCATATATGATTGGGAAGCCATGGATAAGTTTCAAAGTTGGTCGGGATTGGATTCAGACCAAATCAAGTGACTGTTATTAATGCCCTATCACTATGTTCTTCAGCTGCAACTGTCAGAGAACTACATGGATTTGTTTCGAAAAACGGATACCAATCAGCTGCAACTATTTATCAGTCTCTGTGTATGGGAAGTTTGGTAGATCTGAAGAAGCTCATTCAATCTTCAATGACATGGTTAAACCTGATACAGTCGAACCTCGATAAATGAATGTTCGATAAATGAATAACCTTGTCAGATGAATAATTTTCTCCTGTCCCGACTTGGGCCAAGGTGATAAATGAATAACCTCGCTTAATGCATTAATGAATAAAAAAAATTGGATCCTTAAAGGCCCTATAGAAATATATAAACGAATAATCACTGAATTATATATAAAAATAAACCAAAATACATAATCAGAAAATTTTACATAAAAATATATGTAGGAATGAACTCAAAAAAGATAAAGTAGTAAGGATTTCTTAATTGAACTATGAGTAGTCTGTATATATAGTTTGCAATGGTACATGTATTTTCTTAAACTCTACGTATTCAATTCATATAATCGGATTAGTGGTCTCGATACATAGTTCCATACTTATTCTACACGTATGTTAACGATTGAACTTTGAATGTACCCTAATATAAAATCAAAAGAAAATGAATGTTAATTGAATTATTGATAAGAATTTTGACCAATATTTCCTAGGTTATACTTATACATTTTCTCCTATACAATTAACTTCTTAATTAAGAAAATATTGTCTAAATGAATAAATATTCGTTTATATTCATTTATCGATAAATAAATAACCCCGCTAAACGAATATTTTTTCTTAGTCCCGAGGGCATTCATTTATCGAGGTTCGACTGTAGTATCACCTGGAATTTTCAATGACATAGTCAAACCTGATAATATCACCTGGAATTCTGTAATCTCTAGTTATGTTCAGAATGGTTATTCTGAGGAATGCGATAAACTTCTTGAAGACATGAAAAATAGCGGGTTTAATTCTGACATTGTCACCAAATAAGTGAGCTTAATTCTAACATTCTCACCAAATGATTGTTGGTTATGTACAAAATGGCTTTTTGGGATTTTTATTTGCTCAAGATGGCTGCTTCGCTTCTGTTGGTACATGTGTTGAACATACATTTTACAGATTCACATCTCGTTATGACACTAGCTCAGTAGGTCTTAAATAAGGTATGTTGGATAGAGAAGTCTAACTGACCTGATGTTGCTTCAACGTCTTAAGAGTAATTTCATAGTAGGTTAGGAGGGTCGGGGAAGCTGACTTTGTTAAGTATACGAGGGCTAGGGTTGACCCAATCTGACTTGGGTACTTTGTTTGGCCAAGGACTAGCATGCTGAAGTGCTGCTTAAGAACTAGATGTAAGCATATAACGCATCATTGATAGTCTACTTCATCTAACAAAAATCTTTGACGATGTTAGTTTATTTGTTTTAGTGTGTTCAACATGTTTGTTTTGTTAATTTAACCAGTTAAAATGCGACTAATGACATCATTTGGATTTCTACTTGTTTTGGCAGGTAATGAGGCTACTACGTAGGAGCCTCGAGGTTTTGAAGATGGGAAGCGTAAACTACTTGGATGCACTTAAGCTTCAGGAGAAGCTCGTCTCTGATAGAAAACTGGGGAAAATTTCAGATACACTTTTGTCATTGCAACATCCACCTACATACACACTAGGGAAACGGCGAACTGATCACAATTTGCTAGTTTCCAAGGAGGAGCTCCAGAGTATGGGAGCTGAGCTTCACTACACAGAGAGAGGGGGAGACATAACATTCCATGGTCCGCATCAAGCTATCTTATATCCCATTATTTCTCTGAAAGATATTGGATTCGGTGCTCGGAAGTATGTAGAAAATCTTGAACTGACAATGATTGAATTGGCATCTTTGTATGGTGTGAAAGCTCGTGTAGGAAGCAAATGCGAGACGGGGGTTTGGGTAGGAGAGAAGAAGATAGGAGCAATTGGGGTTCGAATCTCGTCAGGGGTTACATCTCATGGATTGGCTTTTAACATCGATCCCGATCTTAATTATTTTAAGCATATTGTACCTTGTGGAATTGCCAATAAAGGAGTTACATCATTGAGAAGAGAAACAAAGTTGGAACTTCCTAGTGAAGAAGTGCTTCATGAACAACTGGTTTCTTCTTTTGCGAAATCTTTTGGTTTTACGAACCTGGTGTGGAAAGAAAATGTATCTGACATTGTCGGAAACTCCAGAAATTAAATGAGCATTTCAAGATTGTGTCTGTGGAACCAGGTTTGGTGTTTTATCCTTATTCTACGTATCTACTCTGATCCTTTGTATAATCGATAACTTACGGGTGTGATGCAAAAAACTAGTGTTATATACCCAGTAACAGACAAGTCTTTTGGATAAATCTGGAAGATGAGCATTGCTAGCTGTAAAGCTTCCATAGTAGATGATGTTGCAGGTTGGAAAGTCCTTCACACCATTTGCTAAGGTTTATCTAGTTCTTGGACATTTCTGTGACATACATGCGTACAAAATTTCAAAAATACTAATTTACTCCTGCGACACATTTTGATATTACCCCTGCTTACAAATATTACACCCTACTACCAGTAATCCAAAAAATCCGCACGTGTTATGATCATATTGGTCTCTAAATGAACGTTTGCGATAACATTACCGTTGTCAGCTGTCATACTGTGTTTAAAGCCTATATAACCACCATCTTTCATTTTATCAAACCTAGATTAGGAAATCCACCCCAATGTGTAGCATTACCTTTCCTTCAATCCTAATCCAGGTTTGATGGAACACCATTTCTTCCTTGTACTCAACAAGAATCAATATAAAAAATCAACTATGGGTGGTGGTAAAGGAGAATAACTTTATGCTCAAAGTTAAATGTAGCAAATGAAGAAAGGTAAACCGGTTGCAGCAAATGAAGAAAGTGGGGAACAGCATGGCGCAGAACCTGGCATGGCTGAGGACGTGGGAAGACGAGGCGGTTTCTTCCCCACGTGTCGATCACACGAGTGGAAGAAGGGGCATAAATGTAGGTGCAAATAATCCACAGAGACAGGTGGAACCATCCTGGCCAAGGGCGCACCAAGAGAAACGAGTACTAGAAGCACTAAATCATCTCATCAGGCCTGGGCGCGAGAAAAGAGGAATGGAGACAGCTCGAGAGGTCGACATAAAGGAGAAAAGCTCTGATGTGATGCTCATCGAGTTCGAGGATAATTAATGCACTGACAGGGTTGGTGAAGAGATAAGAGAAGCTCGGTCGAAGCGAGACTCGGACAAGAATCTGAAGGGTGACATCGATCACCTCCACCAAACGAACGACATCGGGTGATGACACCACTCGGCTAGATGATTCGGCTCGAGCAAAAGGAGAGATCGACTAAAGCGTCAGCAAGTCACCCGAGAAGAACATCCAGGAAGCTATACCAGGCTCAACACTGTAATATCGATGTATCACCACCTGCAACTATAAATCGAGATCGTGTAGAAAGGTAAAGGGAGGGATTTTTGGGAGAGTAAGAGAGAGAAGTGATAGAGCAGTGTTGAGTGTATTGTGGAGAGAGCATTGTTGAGTGTATTGGATCCTTGTAATCTTGTGTGAAGTAATAAGATCATCCCTTAACCCCCGTGGACGTAGGTAATCATGCCGAACCACGTACATCTTGTGTTCTTCTATGTCTTTTGCTTATTTACTTCTTAGCATACGTCTGAAATCTTTTGGATGTAGTAGTAGGATTTTCTACATCTACACGCAGGATTTTTTTTTTTTTTTGAACTAAGAAGCTATTACATGTTTAGCATCCTCTTGCAAAATTGGAATAATCACAGGTGGTGCATTGTTGAACCAAATTTGAGTGAGCTTATCGACTCTAGCTAACTTAGATAGAGCATCAGCTACTCTATTACATTCTTTTTGCACGTAATAACATTTCCAAAATCTGTTGTTCTTAAAAAATGACTTGATATCCTTAATAAGATTGACGCATCTCCAGTCAATGGAGAAATCCTCTTTATTGACGGCATCCACTACCACTTTGCAAATCCACTCAAACAAAACTTTCTCCACTTTAGATCGATTGCCCATTTGATGACTTCCCGAGCGCCGTACTTTCTGCCTGCACTGCACTTCTTACATTCCCAAGAGTTATGCTCCTTGCTGCTTTGCTATTACCTGCACAATTACGGATGATCAGAACTATTCCACTAGAATTATCTTTATAACAGTAAGAGCCATCACAGTTCTACACGCAGGATTATGATATCTAATATGACATACTAGGAAAGGTTTACCCCAATTCTTGTTAGCACTGATGATATCCAAAATTATGATATCTCATATGATATCCAATCATGGGAACTTCACCTCTCAAAGCTTATTCAGAATACCTTTGAGATCATCTCAGCTAATAAAATTATGAACACGAAATTGGGGATATAAAAAGGAATTGGGGGATATTGATTACTTCTCCCAACCCATGGTGTGTGTTAAGGGGTGATTTTTGGGTATGAAAATACTAAAATACGCTTTGGTTAATTAAAAACATTATGAAAAGACCATAATACCCTTTCTACTAAAACATTAAAATCAAAAAACCAAAACATATCCCCCATTCTTCACAATCTGTTCCGGCACTGTCCTAGGATTAGGTTCTGAATTTTTTTTTTCATCGTTCTTCATCCGTTCTTCGTTGATTCAAAAATTTCTTCGTCGATTAACCTATCTGAATCATAAACAATGCCTCCATTTGCTCAACAAAAACAGGCAGAAAGAATTTCTAAGATTGCTCAAGAGCAAGAGGACGACGAAGCAACGTTCTCTGATAATCAACTACTCAGAAATATGGCTTCTGTGAGAAGGTAAGTGATTTTAAACTACTTTGTAGGTGTTTCAATCCATCTATAGCAATGGGTTTAGGTTAGAATCGCGAACCCTAACACAAACAGTTGAGTTTCAGAGAGTACCGACATTGAAATTTGTATGAATACAGTGCCGGTTTTGTGTTCCGGCATTCAATCTAGGATGAATACAACACCGGTTTCCAACCCCAGATTAACCAGAAACTGAATTTTCTTTACCGGCATTCAATCTAGGATGAATACAGTGCCGGTTTTTAGTACCGACAGTGTTTGATAATAATTCGTGTATGCCGGTAGTGGACTTAAAACATACATGAGAGTTTATTAATTTGTCACCAGTACCGACATAGATTTTTGGTTTCATTACATGTCGGTTTTCGGTACCGGCATTATTTTGTAATAATTCGAGCATGCCGGTAGTGGACTTAAAACATACAGGAAAACTGTCAATAATACCGGCATAGATTTTGGGTTGCATTTGTATGCCTGGTACTTGGTACCAGTGCAGACTGTCGATAGTCAATGTAATCTGCTTGAACATTATACCTTAGGCGTGGTTTATTTTAAGGTAGCCAATGCCGGTACTAAAACTGAAGGTGATTTGTCTTATATTCATTGCTTTCCGTGTGCTTAAGATATAGGTCAAAAGCAAAGGAAGCCAACAAAAGAAAAAAATAAAGATGTTATCACTAAGAGAAGGAGGAAGGACGGTCTTGATACTCCTCGCCCTCGCCTCCTCGAGGGAAAGATGAAGGCCGTAAGATACGTTTGGGGGCTGGTACAAGAGGGATAATTTGGGAGAGTGGTAGTGACCGTAGTGGATTTGCGAACCGTGAGCACGATGATCAAGATGAACAACATGAAGAGGAAAGTCAATTAGCAAGCCAAAGCGAAGTTGGTGGACCAAGTCAACAACCAACACAAGGCAATGGCAATAAGGGCAACGTCAAAGTGAAAGTTAAAGGTTCCCACCTTCCTCATATTAATGACATGATACCTGATCTTGAACGTGGTAGAATTTGGGGCGAAGCTCCGGAACCAAAAACACTATTTGGATACAAGCACTCGTGGGCTCGTACTATCTATCAAACCTTTGTAAGAATTTTCTATCTTGTACATATGTATTGTTGTGTATTTATGTAAAATATCTTAATTGTATTGTCTCTCCTAATTGTAGGATCATAAGAAGGCTGTGCGTGTTTGCCGAAACCAAGCTGCGAATGGTTGGGATTTGTCCGAGGAATGTGAAGAGGTCCAAACAATAGTAAAGGATTCTGGTCTATATGCTTTGGTTGAAAATTATGTGAAGCCCGATTCTCATTCTTCGTTAATTGCTTTGTCGAAAGGTATCATGGTGAAACCGATACCATGCACTTCCCTTTTGGGGAAATGACCTTCATCCCTGAAGATGCTCAGAACATTCTAAGCTTGAATGTTATCGGCAAATCAATTGCAGAAGGAGTTGAGTCTCTGGACCTAGAATGGTCGACGTTGCACGGTCTGACTAACAAGCTGTTTGGTTGGGACTACAAAACTTCTGTGTAGAGCTTTTATGAATCCACGTATGGTAAGACAAAGACAATCAAGTTGACGCTGCTTAAGAAGAATTTTGAAAACACAAAGAAAAGAAGTTTGGAGGATGGATGAGACCCTAAACAAATTCGTTATCTTTGCCGCTTTACCGTATACATCTTGGGCACTTTGGTGTATTCCACGACACCAATGGCAACGGGGTTAGTGCGAACTACCTTCGAGTACTTGATCCGTTGGAAGATGTCTATGGATATTCTTGGGGCACCGCGGTAATGGCACATTTGATGATGGAGATGAGAAGGGCCTCTAAGGCTAAAACCAACCAATTTGTCGGGAATTTCACTCTACTGCATGTAAATTTGTTCTTAAACTTATGTTATTATGTATATTGTTCATATGTACTCTTACCGTGAACTTAGAAAGAAAACTTATTGCTTCACATTGGAATAGGTGTGGGCTTATGAACACTTCCCAACCTTGTTCAAGGTCTACCCGTCCTTGAAGATCATAGACCTTCCAGAACCCGATACGCCTATAACTAAGAGATACGAGTTCAACAATACTCCGAAGCCCTAGAACATAGGTCGACCGATCGATATGAGATTGGCTTTGGACGCAATGAGTACCAAAGATGTTGTGTTCGACCCTTACAAGGAGGCTAGAGGAAACCGCCAGGTTTTGAGGTTTGGTAACGTTGCATTTTACCATGGGACGTTGTTCCACCCAAAAGGATACGTTATGGCTAATCCTACACGTGTGATGCGTCAACTTGGATATAAGAAATTAGCACATTTCCAGACGGCCTCTTTTCAATGTTTTGATCTCGACCTTTCTCGGTGCTATTCAACTCCAAATAGGTTGCATGTAGAGTATGTTCCAAAACCGGACCCAACAGATTGGAGGGATAGGGAACCACGTCGTTTGGTAGATATTAGTCAGTGGGAGAAGTTGGAGATTGCTGAAAACGGTGATGAAGTTGATCCCGACTACATGGAAGATTACCTGCAATGGTCACATCCTTATGTCGTCCCCCCGGATGACGTCCAAGTTCCTCCCTAGAAAAACCCTCCTGTTCCAACTCCCGCACAGGCACCACCTACGATGACCCAACTTAATAATACAATTAGATTGCTTGTAAGTATTGTTAATTGCTTCGTCGTTTAATATACACATAATCTTATATGTATACTAATTATGTGTTAAACTAGCAAACTAGTAGCGTCGGCTTGGAAATTTAAAGAAGATGTTGGGTTGCAAGTACCAGGAAGGAGAGGTGTTATCCCTTGAAGAAATGAAGGAATTTGAGGAAAAGATTGATAGAATTGAAGAAACCGACCCTAGTGCAAAAGCTTTGTTCGGGGAAACTAAGAACAAACCGGCCCAAAAGAAGCAAAAGACCCAAAGTGATTAACTCTTTAGTTGTGTTTCTTTTTTGGATGGTGGTTGTCACGTCTTGAACAATTCCGAACTTGTTTTCGTTTGTACCTCGTGGTTAACTCTTTAGTTGTTTGGTTTGCTTTTGGTTTAGGATACCTGGATTAAGAACATTTCATAGCAGAATCCAGTTGTTTGGTTTATGTTGAACATGTTTTGATTTCTAGTGATTCGTTTATGTTGAACATGTTTATCCTTGCAAGATTTATTTGCGACATTTACCTAAGATAGATAAGTTTACGTTAACGGTCTTAGATTTAAGTATCGGCACTGTTTAATATTTATACATCAATACCGGTACTAGGTACCGGCAATGAAATTGTTTATAAAAACAATACCGGAACAAGAAGATAAAAAATTCCATGTTCCTGTATAGATATTCAAAGGTATCGGCACAGTAGTATTTTCTAACATCTATGCCGGTTTTATGATATTTTCAAATTTTCATAGTTGTCAGAAAACCGGCATTGTAAGCTTGATTTCATCCATGCCGGTACTCTGCTAGTTTTGAATAAAAATCCATTTCGAATGTTCTTTTATATTATTCCTAAGTAATCTATTACATTGGATTTGAAACTTTTAATTAAATCATGCTAAAAAACATGGCATGGATTACATTTGGCTAAAGATAATCTATTTCCATCCCTTTTCAACAATTGCGGAATCTTTGAGCCTTTCCCGAACCTCTTCGAAGACATCGTCCGGGAGGGGGGTGTCAAGGATCAGCTTCATTGGTTTTTATTCTCTTTCAACATATTCCTTTCCCTTCATATAACACCCATCACACCCATCGATTGGCTTGCATTGTCCCTTGTGGTTTTCCCTTGACTCTGCTAGTTCAACAGCTTTGTCAAACCATTGAAACTCATCGCACTTTGGGTGATTCAAACACCTTAGAAACATTCTTCCATTTTCAAAGATCATCGGTTTTGCAATCCAAAACCGGCGTGTCCCATCACAAATTTTCTACACTTTGAATAAATAAAAGGACAGTCCATGGCTAGATGAGAAGGTGACTTTCAAATTTGACACTTGCAATGATGAATCTGTAAGAGAAGATTATATTAGTCGTGCGTCATAGTAGTGAAGATCATATTGTTAGTAAATCTACTTACTTTGCAAATAGAAGAAGATGATGAATCCCCCATCCTTTGTGAAGCTTTAACCGTGCTTGCTTTCTTGAGAGAATGATTTTTGTTATTTGGATGCTGGTTTGTGTAGATTTTTCCAAAGGAATGAGGGTATTATATAGAAATAAATCTCCAACGGTCTTATTTTTCAAAAAACTAGCCGTTTTTTTTTTAATTTAACAACTGCCGGCATAGTCGTTATTATAGATTGAATGCTGGTTCCTTGTACCGGCGTTTCAAAGTGTTTTGAAACCATGCCGGTATTGGTTGCATATTTGGCCCAAATTCTGTAAAAAAATTCCCTTGTACCGGCATTGTCATCTTATGATAAACCGTACCGGAACCATATGCCGACATCCTATTTCACGGTTACTGCAATGCCGGTTTTGGAGATTTTCAAAAAACTAGTCGTTGACGTTTTTACTATATAAAGAGAGCTAATTCTTGGACCCAAAAGCCAAAACCTCGTGTTCTTATATATCTCCTTGAGCCTCTTAACTTTGAAACCCTAAACCCTAGAATAATCATCAATAAATAGCTTAGTATAGTACCTAATCCAACATACAACAAATGGCATCGTTCGACTCGGAGGAAGATTTAGCAATCACCCAAGCATGGTACGCTGAAACTCGTCCTTCAACTATAGATAACAGCACGCGGGATTCCATGTGGTTGAAGATTTTTAACAAATTTATTCACGATTACGGTAACCCGAAAGGAAGAACTGCTCAACAAATCGAGCAACGACACGACATCATCCTAAATGCGGTGGTTGAGTATCTAAAAATGAAACACCGGATCGAGCACGCTACCCACAATAGATTGTCCCCTCAACAACTCGTAATTATCTTTATGATTAGTTGGACACAATCTACTCTTTTTCAAATTTTATGTAACTGTTGATGGTGGATTTTCGTTTAAGGTTATATTTGTAAAAACCAGAGAAAATCATGCGCTGACATCTTGTAAAAGATAAAGCCATCTATAAGTGTTGGATACTCCCTCACTTGATTCACCAAGAATGGAACTTGTAGCAACAAATCCCATTCTCGTGAATTTCATATCGACCTTGTATTTCTGTACTCATTATCAGTGTGGCATGATGACTGAGTGTTACTCATATAGAGTAACACGAACCTCCAAGCACTATAATGAAACCATGTACGAAATACCCGTACAGGCTGATTCTCGGTGTGTTATACTAGCCCGAGCCCTCTCGGTGTGTTATACTAGCCCGATTGAGCACCTCTCGGTGTGTTATACTAGCCCCGATTGAGCTCCTGGATATGATCGATCCGGATATGATCTCGATCATCCAACTCAGTAAGCATGATTGGATGACCCCGCATAAATTTCCATCACCCCCAAGCGTGTATGGAATACCCACGGCCGACCCCGCATGGTCGGCCATCGGCCTTAGCTTGCCAAAAAGAAAACCGTTCATACCAAGCATTATGACGGAAAACCCTAAATTAGGGTTTGCGGCATATTACATATGTTGCAAAGTAGTCTCAACCATCCATCTTCGCAGGTATAGATGGAGGGTCTAGATGTAGACTCAAAGGGCCCGGAGCATGTCGACACAATCACCATGTGACCGCCTACACACTTGACCAATCGGTCAAAACCAACCATGATTGGTTACAACAAATTCGTCCCGCCTAAAAGAGCATGGTCGCACGGCTTTGAAAGCCAAAATTAGGGTTCAAGCCATCACGCGCGTCCATCTTCTCCCTAGGCACGAATGGAGGGTCACAGATTAGATTAAGCGAGTCCGGTTATACCAAAGATGACCACCGTGGGCCCATCTACCTCCTCATGCGGTCGGCCAAGGCATATCATGCCCGGTTAACCCCAAAACGCCCGTCAAACTTGTGTGGTTACACCTCCCGATTGCAAACTAATCTTGACCACTCAACTTCACCGGACGAAATTGAGTGGCTTAGATCACGTTTTCATGGGACGGTGAGACATGGGCGTGAACACCAGCCTACCACCTACACGCTAGAGTGACCGACCAAGACCGACCAAGGACGGTTGTCTTGGAACGTGTGCGGAATATCACGCGGTTACCAATTCCTTTGCGGTAAGAGATTTCGCCGCAAACCGATCTCAACCACTCCTCTTTGCCTGGTCAAATTGAGTGGCCCCGATCGCGCTTTCATGAGGGAACGGAATACGAGCGCCTACACCATCATGCCAAACACGCATGTATGGTCGGGTCCTCTCAAAATCCTTCCCATGCTTGGTTTCGACCAAGTCTGAGAGTGATGCTTGCGCACCTCTTCAAAAACCCTAATATTCATTAACGGTCGCAGATGAGTGTCTCAAAGCTCATCTCATCCGTCCAACTTCACCAGCTTGGTTATACAACCCCTCGGTCGAGTCAATTGGTCGGTAAGGCGTCATTACCCATCACCTTACCACACCACAAAGGTGCGATGCACTGCATAAAATACACACGATACTTCACAAGTATCGACTTTCGAATAACGCAGTTATTCAATTCAGCATTACATGCTATCTTTCGTGGATCCACGATCCATATTCCAGACATCAATCATGTCACAAACTGGGGATACATACTTTGGGGTATTGGTCTCGGCGGTTTCACGTGCGCGTGCAACGCGCCATCACAAGAACGTGTTAGGAAGTCATGGACGGTTAGAGATGAACAGGAGAAGTGGGCAAGACGGGTCGACGCACAACTCCACTACTCCATCACTCCACTTCCTCCACTTCCCACGAGAGACGTGAATGAGGATCAATGACTTATATAAATAGGTTCTCCGCCCTATTTCAAACAACAACACAAGTTCAGACGAGACAAAAAAACCAAGTGTTAATACAAATCGTATTCAAACACCCAAAGCCCTTTGCATCAACCGCAAGCCCCGCTCATCTTTCTCAACAAGTCATAAGCAAGCCAACACCTTCACAATCTCAACACCTTCTTCGCTTCCCTCCCTAAGATCAACCCCATCTCCTTCACTTTGTGACCGAAACAAGTCCGGAACGGCCATTTCTTGGTTTAGGCCGGGACTTGCACAGATTGATCTCTCGAATCTACAAGCACTCACCGCGCAGGGCATTTGTTTAAAGGTTTAAATTCATTCCTCATCCACACCCCAAATTACCAAATTCTGCAGGAGTAGTTTTCACCCATAAACAATGGGCGACCACAGTGGGAGGTTGATCTATCGGTTGCAAAAAATTGAATTCTCAATTCTTCGGTTTTCGGCTCACAATGCATCCTCATCAGAAACCACAAAGGTTCGGATACCATGGGAAGTGTAGCTAGAATGCTGGAGGATGTCTTGGCAAATCAAGCTTCGTATCACTAGAAGACAGAGCGAGACATTCCGCCTTTTGAATGATATAGCAGCACAATTACAAGAAGGGTCGGCATGCATCTACTCAAGCAGTGCAAGAAATGCTAAATCCTTAGTCAGGAGTCACACCTTTACCGGTAGAGAGGCAAAAAGAGCGCGCAACCGCTGGGGACTCAGGAAAGACGAACAACATGGTCCAGCCGACGAAGACTCGAGGCAACCCCACAGAGGAAAAGACTTGTCCGGGGTACCACAAAGTCTACCGGATAAAGAAATGGATCCTGCAGCTTATGGATCCCTGCTGGAAGATTTATATCTCAAGACCCTTGTCGAAGCTCGGAAGACTGTTCAATCCGCATCGACCTTTCAACTAAGTGAAGAAATACTTGAGGAAGGAGAGATCAATCAAGGAACACGTGAGTACAGAGGATGGGAACGTTCAATTCGATCACCCAGCAGTGATATTGCAACACCTCCCATCACCAGAGCCAGAGCAGCCGCAAGTCCTGACATCTCATCAAGTGTAACACCTCTGGTAGCCACCAGAGCAACAACTTCCACTCCTTCATTAGGACGAGGAACCGGAGGGGCGAGAGGAGGACCATCTCCCATTATTGCAGACTTGATGGAAAAGGGGAAGTTCTTGTCAAGACTCAAACGGATATGGCCGCAACTCGGAAAGAGGTACTCACTTTTCTTAAGACATTAACTGATCGATTTCCACATGACCCGCAACAGCCCCTGGAGCCAACAAGGAATGAATTCAACGCACCGGAGAAGGTACTTCAATGGCACGGACCTACATGGACCCGATCAAAGAAGCGACATCAGATATGAGCGGTCATGTCATGGAGGCTCCTACACTGGGGACTGATCCTCACAACGATCTTCCTCGAGTCAATAGTTTCACTCTGGTTCAGCGGTCCCGTCATGGAGGCTCCTACACTGGGGACTGATCCTCACAACGATCTTCCTCAAGTCAATAGTTTCACTATGAACCAGAGGCCGGTGGATCGGGAAACGGTTTCTCTAGTGGAAAGTTTATGCAAACTTTCACATCTCTCGAAGAATCAGCGCGCGGAGACGTTTTGTGTTATCAACCGAGAGGAAGGTCACGACCGTGACCTACATGTCACCGCACGCATCAAGGATTCAGAGTTCAATACGACCCTTATCTACACAGGATCGTCTTCATTACTCTCAAGATTCTCAGGACATCCAAGGCTCTCACAGGCAAGGTCGTACGGAAGCCTACCACAATGACGGACTTCGAGGGAAACCAAACCAGCACATACGGGAGAAGCTCCGTGGAAAGAATCAGACAAGTTCGTTGCATCCCACTCCCCATGTGGGCGTCAATTCAGAAGAAGACCGACTTGCATCATTGAGGCTAGTACCCACGATGCATCTTTGCTTTGACGAAGCATTCTTCTCCATACTTTGTGAAGCCACAACCCACGTTCACACGAGGAGGGAACGAACTTTTATGGCGAGTCGTGACCGAGAAGGAAAACGGATATCCAAGATCGCCATTATCGGCAGAGGAGACCGTTACCCAGTCTCTCCACCTAATGGAATGCTACAACAAAGAACGAACCACAAGAGCAAGTGCTAGATGCTCCACAACAATTGCAAGATGGCACCAACTCTACAACCGATGAAATTGAAATCGTTGAGGAATCTCCTAGGCCTATCTCCATCACCAACCTTGTGTACGGATAAACGCACGAAGCTCGTGCAACTTCTCAAAGAGTACCATGACATATTTGCTTGGAGATATGAAGAAATGCCGGATGAAAATTGGTCACCCATCATATACATGTCATACCCGTATCCAAGTCGGTTAAACGGTTGTAGTTCATACATGAGGAAAATGGATAGATCGGTCTTTTGCATAGACTTCGGAGACTTGAACAGTCTTTGCTCCAAAAACGATCCTCCTCTGCCTAACATCGACATGTTAATAGATGCAACCCGCGGACACGGCATGTTCTCCTCCATGGATGGATGTAGCGGCTACAAACGAGATAAGGATGTACGAGCATGATGCAAGTAAGATATCTTTTCGAACTCCTCTCGGAATTTTTTATTATACCATGCCGCCATTTGGTTTAAAGAGTGCCGGTTCAACGTATAACCGCTCTATGACGGTAATCTCCCACATGGAGCCGATACCTCAAGGGAGCAGCCTCAAGAAGATAACGATGTCCAACCGTCATATCGAGAGAGATCCGGCGAGTTACTCTATCGACAAAGTGGTCGAACAAGATCCGGTGAGTCACTTTATCGGACAAAGGGTACATGTCTATCACGCTATATTGGAGAATCCGCGCTTTTGGTCATCCTCTGAGCCGTTGAACGCTCATATACAATAACATATGCCCCGATAGAAAGAACCAGGCCTGCTAAGAGCCTCATAATGTTTGTAGGGGCATATATCTCACCAACAAAGCGATACAACATTCACCTTCTGTAAGCGATTCCTTGAAGCGAAGAAGAGGAAAACCACCAAGATACAACATCATGCGCGTCCATCAACTCCAACTCCAGACCACGTGCACGAATCCCACAATGATAAAACAACGTCCAAGGTATTCCATACCTGGCTCGACAACAACCACTACGGACAAACCATGTAAACCACGCTTGGGGACTGAGGCTCGCATGAAGTTCCTTCACCGTCGATCAAGGACTTCTTCAACATGAGAAAGATGGTCACCAAGAATCATGGATTCGCAAGGGTAATCGAACCGAAGAGGAAGCCACTTCAACGCTCCCTCCAAAGAGCCGCTTCAATGGTCTATTCAAGAGCCGCCGCAACGCTCTCTCGAGACCCACGTTCGCTTCAATCCTTCTTCAACACTCTCTCCAGGACCCACCTCAACGGTCGCATCGAAAACCACTTTAACATCCTCTCGAGACGTTTCAACACTCAAGCCGCATCAATAACTGCGCTCCGGTCAAGTTATCTTTGATGTACTCATTGCTCAACATACGTCTCATCCATCCTTCATAAGGGCCCAGCGGAGCATGAAAAACCTAAAAGTCGATAGGAGAAGAGTTATCTTGTGGAACAGATATTTTCCTATAGTTGAAAAGGCGCGTGAACAACTCATCATCAATGTTCGGCATATCTTTGAAGCTTTCAACACCTCCCGACTTGGCACCAAAGATTATCTCCAGAAGACATCTCAACGAAGGGATTCTTTTCTTCCAAAATGAAATAAAAGACAGGAGTTAGAACTTGTATGAAAATACGGGAGAGATGTAGTCACACGGCAAGACACAACTCACATCGGAGCACACAATGGCCGGTCCAAACACCATTCAAGTCCGGTACAAATTTTAGTCCGTACAAATTTTAGTCCTAAGACAAATTTTATTCTCGTGTTGATTTCAAGACCGTACAAGTTTCAAGTCCTGTCGGGCGTATGTGGGTGAGACTCACGTTCAATCAAGCGCACAAAGCCCACATTCGATCAAGCGGGCGAAGTAGCCCAAAGAACGGCGGGTGCAGCAGTCCGTCGATTAGGCACAACCCCACGATCGAGTGAAGCGGGCGCAATAGCCCCTCGACCGGCGAGGCATAGCAAGGTCGATCGAAGGTGCAAGGCCGACATCATACTATGGAAACACTCTCCTATATGCCTTTTGAACGTGACATACTCCAAGGACAGGATGACCCGTCCCTCTGGTAACATCTAACTTTGCCTCATAAGTTTTATCTTTAACTTTGTCACCATCTCATGCCTACCACACAATAGTGTAACCATTATGTGCTAGGCGGGGACTTAATGTTGATGGTGGATTTTCGTTTAAGGTTATATTTGTAAAAACCGAGAAAATCATGCGGCGACATCTTGTAAAAGATAAAGCCATCTATAAGTGTTGGATACTCCCTCACTTGATTCACCAAGAATGGAACTTGTAGCAACAGTCCCATTCTATGAATTTCATATCAGCCTTGTATTTCCTGTACTCATTATCAGTGTGGCATGATGACTGAGTGTTACTCATATAGAGTAACACGAACCTCCAAGCACTATAATGAAACCATGTACGAAATACCCGTACAGGCTGATTCTCGGTGTGTTATACTAGCCCGAGCCCTCTCGGTGTGTTATACTAGCCCGAGCCCTCTCGGTGTGTTATACTAGCCCGATTGAGCCCCTCGGTGTGTTATACTAGCCCGATTGAGCATCCGGACTTGACTGTATCAGTCTCCGGATATGATCTGATCGCAGTCATCCAACTCCGTAAGCATGATTGGATGACCCCAGATAAATTTCCATCACCCCCAAGCAGGTATGGAATACCCACGGCCGACCCCGCATGGTCGGCCATCGGCCTTAGCCTGCCAAAAGAAAACCGTTCATACCAAGCATTATGACGGAAAACCCTAAATTAGGGTTTGCGGCATATTACATATGTTGCAAAGTAGTCTCAACCATCCATCTTCGCAGGTATAGATGGAGGGTCTAGATGTAGACTCAAAGGGCCCGGAGCATGTCGACACAATCACCATGTGACCGCCTACACACTTGACCAATCGGTCAAAACCAACCATGATTGGTTACAACAAATTCGTCCGCCTAAAAGAGTATGGTCGCACGGCTTTGAAAGCCAAAATTAGGGTTCAAGCCATCACGCGCGTCCATCTTCTCCGGCACGAATGGAGGGTCACAGATTAGATTAAGCAGGTCCTAAGTTATACCAAAGATGACCACCGTGGGCCCATCTACCTCCTCATGCGGTCGGCCAAGGCATATCATGCCCGGTTAACCCCAAAACGCCCGTCAAACTTGTGTGGTTACACCTCCCAGATTGCAAACTAATCTTGACCACTCAACTTCACCGGACGAATTGAGTGGCTTAGATCACGTTTTCATGGGACGGTGAGACATGGGCGTGAACACCAGCCTACCACCTACACGCTAGAGTGACCGACCAAGACCGACCAAGGACGGTTGTCTTGGAACGTGTGCGGGAATATCACGCGGTTACCAATTCCTTTGCGGTAAGAGATTTCTGCCGCAAACCGATCTCAACCACTCCTCTTTGCCGGTCAAATTGAGTGGCCCAGATCGCTCTTTCATGAGGGAACGGAATACAGGCGCCTACACCATCATGCCGTCAACACGCATGTATGGTCGGTCCTCTCAAAATCCTTCCCATGCTTGGTTTCGACCAAGCTGAAGAGTGATGCTTGCGCACCTCTTCAAAAACCCTAATATTCATTAACGGTCGCAGATGAGTGTCTCAAAGCTCATCTCATCCGTCCAACTTCACCAGCTTGGTTATACAACCCTGGTCAGGAGTCAATTGGTCAGTAAGGCGTCATTACCCATCACCTTACCACACCACAAAGGTGCAGTACACATATAAATACACACGATACTTCATAAGTATCGACTTTACAATAACGCGATTATTCAATTCAGCATTACATGCTATCTTTCGTGGATCCACGATCCATATTCCAGACATCAATCATGTCACAAACTGGGGGATACATCTTGGGGTATTGGTGCGGCGGTTTACGGCGTGCGATGTGCAACGCGCCATCACAAGAACGTGTTAGGAAGTCATGGACGGTTAGAGATGAACAGGAGAAGTGGGCAAGACCGGTCGACGTACAACTCCACTACTCCATCACTCCACTTCCTCCACTTCCCACGAGAGACGTGAATGAGGCTCAATGACTTGTATAAATAGGTTCTCCGCCCTATTTCAAACAACAACACAAGTTCAGACGAGACAGAAAAAACCAAGTGTTAATACAAATCGTATTCAAACACCCAAAGCCTGCTTGCATCAACCGCAAGCCCTCATCTTTCGTTACAAGTCATAAGCAAGCCAACACCTTCACAATCTCAACACCTTCTTCGCTTCCTCCCTAAGATCAACCCCATCTCCTTCACTTTGTGACCGAAACAAGTCCGGAACGGCCATTTCTTGGTTTAGGCCGGACTTGCACGATTGATCTCTCGAATCTACAAGCACTCACCGCAAAAAAGCATTTGTTTAAAGGTTTAAATTCATTCCTCATCCACACCCCAAATTACCAAATTCTGCAGGAGTAGTTTTCACCCATAAACAGTAACAAACAAAGTTTGTGTGTTGTTTTTGTAGCATGAAGCCGTGAAAATGCGTTACTTACAAGAAAAGGGAGAACCATTCATGTTTGAAGCCAACGTGAACCATATTGTAACCAAAGTCACGGAGTACCACCAGTTGGGTGAATCGGAAACGGATTCTTCTTAAGAAGATTGATAGTTTAGTGTTATTTGCTTAGGTTTTTAGGGTATCCAGTTAGGTATTTCGTAAGGTTTTGTGGGTACATCTCTATGTAAGCCCTCACGAGACTATAACTCGTCCACTTGGGCCACCAAGTGGTTTAAAGGCTTGATGCACGTGCTAAGTGCATTCGTTGTTCCGTCGACAAGGATTACGTTCGAAATAAATTATAGTTCCGGCTTAGTATGTAAACATATTTCAATTTCCTAATGGTTCCGGCATGCATTGTAGTATATTAATGCCGGTACTAAGTGCCGGCATGTAGGTTAAGCTTATACCAATGCCGGATCGTTCAAACTTCAGTGCCCAACGACTATTTTTTTAAACCATAAACCGGCTTTATAGTGCCGGCGTTGATTGTAGGTCACTGACAATGCCGGCACTAAATAGCCGTTGTGCAATCATCTATATAATGCAATGGATTCACCCATTGCACTTGATACCTCCAATGGCAAATCCATCAGCAACTACCGATTTCATCATTGCCATGGAAAAAAAATAAACTTAGGAAAAACAAACTATCCACTCCGATGGGAAATCAATTATCATCCACCACCAACTCAAATCCATCAACAAAAACCGATTTCATCATTGCCATGGAAAAAGAAAAACTCAAGAAGAACAAACTATCCACTCCGTTGGGAAATCAATTATCAACCACCAACTCAGTTTCCCTTATACTAGAAAAACTAAAAAGGAAGGGAGAAACCACTAAGTCAATTGCCGCAATGGAAGAAGAGATACTTAAGAGGAAAAGAGAAGAAGAAGAGGAAGCAAAGCTTGAACATTATCGCAAAGAAGTTAAAGAAATCCTTAAACGTCAAAAACAATCTAAGATAGAAGCGGATGTCGAGGAAGAAATCGAGTGGATTAAAAATTACTACATAGTACCGGATTTCCAGGAAGATCACCGCCCTTCGAATCTTTTTTGGGGTCTTGTTAGGACTGGTCCTTACATGAATAACTACTTGGAAGGTAAGAAATGCCGAATTGATTACGGTGATCTCTATGTACAAAATCGAACAATTGCACTCATAAAGTTATGTCGCAAATACAACGAGTTTCTTGCAAGATACATAGGGAATAGGTTTCAAGATCAGGACGCATATACCAAGTGGAGAAAAGAGGCTTTTAGGCTTTTCGAAGCTGCTTTGCTTATTGAATCTCGTTCCAAGAAATGATGTTAGTTGCAATTGGCTTGAGATAACGTCGTTTTATGTGTAACGTTGTTTATGTTTATTTCCTTAAGAAATGATGTTAGTTGCAACTAGTTTGGGTTAATGTTTTTAAGTTTATTTCCTTAAGATTATGTGGTTAATGTTATTTATTTCATCAATTTTCTTTCCCCTACCGGCATTGAAAAATACACCAAATACTATACCGTTACCTGTACCTCCGTTGAATTGTGATCACCAAATACTTATTGTCAGAATACCGGCATTGAATTGTTCCATTTTTCCATGCCGGCATTCTGACGGTTACAAACACAAGTTATGTGGCAGTTACAAACTCATTCATTCCACGTATTTGACGGTTACAAACTATTTTATCCCACTTATTTGACGGTTACAAAATCCTTAATACCAGTTTATGCGTCGGTTACAAACTCCTTCATTCTATTTAAGTGACGGTTATAGAAAGGAAATCATTCATTCTCCATTTTTATTCAATCTCCCTTTTTGTTTCATCTTATATATTAAAGACAATGGGTCGTCGCAAACCTCGTGAAAAACCCATACCCAATCCTGAAGAATCTGTTGATGAAGGTGGTAAATCGAAATCAAAAGCTCAAGAACTGCCTGAAGAGTCTGATGGTGAGGCGAGAATAACAAATTTTCTTAGGTAAGTGATGTATATGTTGAATTGAAGTTTTTAATTTTAGGGTTTATCCCATAGTAGAAAACACAAAGTGAAATTATGTTGTTTAGTCTTTCTACTACACTAAAAGTAATTTTTAAAATTTCAATTTGAAGCTCAGTTGCATGTTTGATTCGCGGTAGAATACAATTTGAAAATCATGCCAGATTATATGTCTTGAATCCCGATTTTATTGCATGTGTTTATCGGCATACATATTTAATTGAATACCATGCTGGTTCCCTGTCCCGGCTTTGTATATTTCATCAATACTATGCCGTTTTCATTAGCCTATTTTGTTAAAATCTCTGTACTAAAATCCCACAGTACCGGCATTTAAAATTTATATATAACAATGTTGGTCCTCAATGCCGGCAGTGTCGATATGTTAACTTACTATGCCGGTTTTCTGTTGCAAAAAATGTTCATTCTCTGTCTAAAATTCAAAGACAACCGGCATGGTATTTTAATTGATTAGAATGCCGGCACCTTTGCCGGAACTTATGTTAAGTTCGATTTCTATGCCGGTTGTCATTATATAACTCAGTTTACATATTGGAATATAGGTCTAGAGCAAAGCGTGAAAAGAACAAAGGAAAAGGCAAAGTTATTTTAGAAGCAAAAAGTAAGTCTTCTCGACGTAGCCGTCCCGATCCGGCTCGCTAAGGTTACACCGGGATCAGCCTATAAGCTACCCAACCAGGTGATGATGATGATGAGTGGGAAACATATCCTGTGCCGAACGAGCGGTGGCTCATCCTCACAAGCAGGTGGTTTAGGACAGACTGATGTCGGAGTTGAAGCCCCTAAGGATAATGAAAAGGCACCCCCAGCCCACTTTCCTGATAAGTATGACATGACCGTGATGATGGCAAACATTGGGGTGAACCGATAAACCCGCAACTCTTATTTGCCTACAAACACTCTTGGGCTCATTGGATCTATCAAACTTATGTAAGACGTTTGCATCTTGTTATTATATTATTTATCTGTGATCAAGTGAATTTAATTTACTTTGGTGTGTTTTTATAGGACCACAAGAACGCCTTCCGTGTTAGCCGCCATCAACAATCGGATGTATGGCCTTTGAAGCTTGAGTGTGACGCCGTTAAGCAAAGCATTCAAAGCATCTCGGGTTGTATCCCGCGATAAAAAATTATGTGGCCACTGATACCGTCACGGCGAACTGCTTTTTGGAGAGGTTTTTTGGTGAAACTGATACCATGCATTTTCCTTTTGGTGAGATGACCATCATCCCTGAAGATGTCCAAAGGATAATAGGTCTTGAGGTTCTTGGGAAAGCCGTTAAGGTAGGAGATGACTCTAAGGACTTGGAATGGGACAAGATCTATGAGCTGACTAAAAAGTCGTTTGGATGGGACAAGGAAACCACTTTGGCAAATATGTACAAGACAAGGTGTTCTCAGACAAAGACTATCACATTCGTCAAACTCGTTGAATTGTTTGGGAACACGAAGAACAAGGAATTGAATCCCGAATAAGTCCAGCAAACTGCCGCGGCTTATATGTTGTTCATCTTGGGCTCAGCTATATTCCCTGACGCCAATGGTAATAGGGTGCATATGAACAACCTACAATACTTGGATCCGCTGGAAAAGGTTCATGAGTATTCATGGGGCACTGCTTTCTTGGCACATTTTTTGGCAGAAATGCGTCGAGCATCTAAGGCGAACGCCCGTCAATTTAATGGGAATTTCACTGTACTTCAGGTATAGTCAACTACTTATTTTTTTGATTGTTGTCATTAAATTTGTTAGTTTCCAAATATTTAAGATTTTTTTGATTGTTGGCGTAGGTGTGGGCTTATGAACACTTCACAAAATTGTTCATACGGTATAAAGGATTGAAGATTTTCACTGAATATCAAGAGAATAGTCCTCTAGGTTAGAAATACTACTTTGACAATACCCCATGGCCCAATAACAAAAAACGATTATTAGCAATGAGATTGGCTTTGGACTCGATGGATGTCCAAGATGTTGTGTTTGCTCCATATAGGAATGCCAGAGGAGTTCACTTGCAAAGGCGTGACAATGTTTCATTTTACAACGGACCGTTATTTCATCCAAAAGGATTTGTTATGCACAACCCTCGCCGTGTAATGCGCCAACTTGGGTACAAGCAGAAAGATCTCATGGATACATCTTATCAGAAATTCTCTCATGACTTTCCTCAATGCCAATCAAATGAGAACCATACTCTCGTGGTTTACGACCCAAAACCTATTCTTGCACATTGGAGTGAAAGGGAAGAAAAAGGACTTGTGTTGGATAGGGCTGATTGGGAATTGGCTGAGAACGGTTATGAGAGTGAACCAGCCTTCCTAAGAGGCCATCGGAAGTTCACGCATCCTTATGTTGTACGCCCGGATATCGTAGTTGTTCCTCCACCACCAACACATCCCTCCACAACTCCGGAAACTGTACCCGCACTTGTAAAGCTCGTTACATTGTTGGTACGTACGTCTTGCTCATTTCCATTCTTTTAATCTATGTCTATGAACTTATACAATTGAACATACTAAGTACATGTTTAAAATTTCCTTAAGAGCGTCAGCGGATTGGAAATTTGTCAAAGTTCTTTAAGAAAAAGAACAAGAAAGGAGAGGTGCTGACCCAGAAAGAAATGGAGAACGTCGAGCAAAAGATGGACAAAATTGAAGATCCGAAGGCAAAAGACTTGTGGGGCGAAAGGAAGAAGAGGGTACACAAGAAGCCAAGAACCGAGTGATAGTGTGTTTATTCTATAGTATTAGTTTGGTATGTTTGTTTGTGAGTCTTGAACAATGTGTTTGTTTGAGTGTCTTGCTAAACTATTTGCTTGACTTGGTTTATGTTTGATTTGTTTTCGGATTGAAGCCACATAACTTTGGAGTTTGTTCTTGTATACAATCTAGTATTGTTATTCAATTTATTATTTTGATAAACTTGTGTCAAATTACCTCTTTTACAGAGTTTGAATGTGCCCAAATCACTTAAATTTCAATTTTTTTCTTCGGAACCGGCATGCTCGAAAACAGTAAAAGCAATGCAGGTGCTCTAAATGACAGAGTTCCGGCATTGAGCTGTGTTTGGATACTATGCCGGTTTTCTGTAATCTCCATGTCAAATATGATTTTGACATTGAACCAGAACACAATAATGATGTTAATTTCATTGCTTAAAGGTCGCTGATTTCTCCGGAAGTTTTTTCGCATTTCCGCATGGGTTCAAAACACGATCTACGCCGATACAGTAGTTCCTAATTGTTAATATAAAACACAACTATGCCGGGCATGGGCATCAAAATATGATTTAATGTTTACAATTCAGACTTCCAAAAAAACAAAACGTTGCGTACTACTGAACCACATAAATCCAAATTACTCATCGTCGCCTCCACACGTAATGGGTTGCATCTTCTCCTCTTGGAGAGGTTTTTTTGATAAGGCCAACGAATCCCTAAACTGGTGATTCTCCTCATACGATGCCATCCATCCCTTCCAGATATTGGGATCCAGACCCTTGTTTTTAATCATCCCACAGATAGGTGGCAATGGACAATTTTCTTTCAGTTTTAGAATAACGAAATGATTACCGTTCACGAACGCCAAAACGACTCTTCTCTTCTTAAGGGACCCTTCACATTTTTGCCACTTTAGGTAAATGTTACTTCTACGGTGGGGGTAAAATAATGAGCAACACATCTAAATGTATCCGCCACTAGATGCCCACAAAGCGGCATTCTCATCCAATATTCAGAAGGAAGAAAGTTCATCTGTTTCTCGGGCCCCAATACTTGAGCATGCATATCATCAAACCCCTCGCCTACACCAACCAATTTCTCATAAAAGATCCTCTTGTTCACAAGTTGTTCGGCCATCCTCATTCTAGCATATTGGCATGGTGTCATACCTCTACTAACCGCCGTGTCAAATATTCCTAATTATTCAGTCACAGCATGATAGCCACAATTTCCATCTCCATCGACATCATCCGTATATGAAATATACTCGCGAATAACCTCTGGAAGTTGGTCTATGTAAGACTGTATCTTGGTATGATAACTTCTAATTGTCCTGCCTGTTCTGGGATCCTTATACATCTTCATATTACCATTTTGTAACAATAATATATCCAAACCATCATATGCAATCTCTACACTTGAACTGTCTTCGATATGTGATGGGAGTCCGTACTTCCTTGGCCTACCCCTTCCCCTTCGAACTAAAACTACATCAACTTTGCTATCACTTTGGTTTGTCACCACCTTTGCCTCGTCACCTTGTTATTCTTTGTCACTTGATGATGATACCTTTAGCGGCCTACCCTTTTTCCTTGGAACCTCCGCTAGATCGACTATGGGTATGGCTTTGGAATGCTCACCTTGTTGTTCTTTGTCACTTGATGATGATACCTTTGGCGGCCTACCCCTTTTCCTTGGAACCTCCGCTAGATCGACTATGGGTATGGCTTTGGAATGCTCACCTTGTTGTTCTTTGTCACTTGATGATGATACCTTTGGCGGCCTACCCCTTTTCCTTGGAACCTCCGCTAGATCGACTATGGGTATGGCTTCGGAATGCTCACCTTGTTGTTCTTTGTCACTTGATGATGATACCTTTGGCGGCCTACCCCTCTTCTTTGGAACCTCCGATGAGTTGGCTTTTGGTGTGGATACGGATTCCTTCGTTTGTTGTTGACTTAGCGGTTCCTTCCTTGGCCTACCTATTTTGTTTGGAACCTGCGCTTCCACGAACCTTTGTTCGGAAATCTCACATGCGGTTAGATCTCGTTTCTTACTTTCCGCGAGTTCTTCTTCACGTTGAGTCATTTCTTTCAATTCTACCCTTTGTTTTTCCTTTTTGTTTTAGTTTGTGGTCTACCTATTGGATCTCCCTTTCTTGGCTCTTCGCTTTGTGCGATCCATGGACGAGTAATTAGCCTTAGTTGGCTCAACAAGACTTGTTGGCTTACCGAGGTGCCACGTGAGTAAGCTTCGAAGAATTCCTTTGCTTCGTTCGTATCCCATGGAGATTGCCCGGGATCTCCTGAAGGGGGGGTCGAAAGATAGTTGCTTCCAAAACGGATCAATAACCTCAATAGGTATCACTTATTCATACTTCACAAGCATATGACGACACAGAAGCCCCAATGAAGACATGTCGGGACAAATACACACATCACCCGGTTTTCCGTAATTTTTCTCATATTCCATTTGTCTCATCATATGTTTTATTGCCCAATGAGATACGTTGAATTCTATTCCTTGAATCAACTTACCATAACGAAGAAATGGAGTCATCCTTTCCATCGAGCTTTTCTTAAAAGCATCCTTGATCCTATTGATATCTTGCTTAAAGTATTGCTCCATTGCCTCGGTGACCGTAACCACATTGCCTTGACCGGACTGGATGAGATCTTTAAATCTCCCATGAGCGGCCTCAGCTGCACTAGTTGCTTCACTCTTGAAGTGTCTATACCGGTTTGTCCATGCACACAAAATTTTCCTTGAACTTATCCAACCATTGAGTCCGACAATACCAGACGACAGTCGGATAAACTTCATTCCAATCGGAAATAAACTTCTCCAATCTCTTTTCGTACATAACCTCGGTAAGAGACCAATAAACTTTCTCCCAATCTCTTAGAAATTCCAACCACTTTTTATGATTTTCCGCATGTTCTTTGTCCACTCGCTCCTTTATCTTGCCTCTCTCATCTTCTTCTTCTTCGGGGGATAGTTTGTTCTTTCGAACATCTTCCTCTAGTTGTACCATCATTCTCTTCTTAATATCCGCCTTTGCGGGTTCAAACAAGGCATGGCAAGTTTTTATGATATTTTGACGTATATGATATGTACATAGGAAATTTTGTGCGTCCGGGAAGACGTCGGATATTACTTTCATTAACGCGTCATCGTTATCGGTTACGATGACCCTCGGAAGTTGATTTTCCCGGAAGAACAATTTCAATTGTCGTAATGCCCAATGATAATTATAGTCCCTCTCGTTTTCCATTAAGCACCAAGCCAATGTGAATGTTACCTTGTCCGAGGTTTGCCCCACGATGTTGAACAACGGCATATTGTATTTGTTTGTCTTGTAGGTGCAATCCATCAAAAGAACACCACAACATGTATTTGCCAATTGTGAGAGCAAAGGATGCGAAATGAATATTTGAAGGGGCTTCTCATCCGGCCCTCTTTTAATGATACGCGTGTAGTTGTGATCCCAAACTATCTTCTCAAATTATTGCATAACGCTCCTCCCTTCCCATTCCACCCTTCTAATAGTTGCTTTTGCGGCATAAATTGTACGTAGAGAAGACACGTTAGTCTCATCCTTTTCCTTGAAGCCTCTGAGAATTTGTCTATGTTTGATAAGTGCTTTGGTCAATCCCTTTACATCCTCGAACTCGTCAGGTTTTAGCTTCGCAACTAAGGAGTGACCAACAAAATCTTTCGGATCCCGGTGGTTATGACAGCCACACAAAACCTTACAATCCCAATTGTTTGTGTCATTTAAACGGAATACAAGCTTAAACGGGCAATTATTCTTCCTCGTACGAGTCTTGTATACCCTATTAGTCTTCTTTGGATATACATAATCCTTTCTCTTGTGGCTATTCTTCTCCTTGTATTTCCCACTTATCTCGCAAGCCATCTCAAAACGCCTCTTCGAACCTTCGGTATTCCTCACCAACACACACATGTTCTTAAGAGCCGTCTCTTTAGCCCAAGCGATTGCTTCCTTTCGATCTGTTATTCCCTACATAAGAACAATTTCGCATTCATTAGAAGGTTCATTACTAGCAATCCATTAGTAAAGTTCAAGATACTAGGTGAAAAGTATTCTTTGGTCACATACCTGAGGGATTTTATAGTATTCCACGTATCCCGATAAAGCGGCTCTGCATTTGTTGGATCAATATATGTCACCACCTAAAGATCGAATGAAAATTAGTTCCAAACACAATTACAACACTATGCCGGAAACCCGTACCAGCATGCTCGACCATTGTTCCGGCATAGTCTAAGTTAACCAAAACGGAAGACCAAACTTGAAACCTATTCCGGCATAAATGTTTCATTAGAAAACAACGCCGGAAGCATGAGTGCCGGCATTCTCGTAATCGATTGTCCCAAGCCGGTACACGATTTCGGCATTGAATATATTTGATATTGAATGCCGGAATTTAGCTTTGAAAAACATTTATTTCTGCCTGTTTTTTTGTAGGTGCCGGCATTTAAAATTTGTAACCGAACAACGCCGGTTTTAATGCCGGCATTATCAATGTTGATGGTACCACGCGGTACCCCGATTCCGGCATTGATATTTATTAAGTTTCAATGCCGGTTTTAGGTTTGGGATGGTAATGTTTCTGTATGTTTTTCATGCGATCTAGGCATGGTAACCTATCAATTGAACTATGCCGGTTGAATATTCCGTAGTATATTCCTTGGTAGGTAAAAATGTTAACTGAGTACCGGCATAGTTGATTAGAAGAATGATATGCCGGATCAATATTCAAAATGGGGGATATCGGTCTACCGGCATGGGCGAAATATGAATACAATGCCGGTAGCCTTACTACTGGCATGGTCGAAGTTTGCATACCATGCCGGTAAGTTGACTACCGGCATGGAATTCATACAACTACCATGCCGTCACCGAAGTTTTTCAGTGGAAAAAATGGCGGGTTTAAAGAAAAAAATCGATTTTTCGACATCTTAGCAGCTTTACTAGTGTGTTGGGGATGCTAGTATGTTGTGCAAGTTTACTTTCTTGTGTTGGTTCTTCAAGAAACTCTCCATACTCGTCAAAATCATCATTCAAGGGTGTTGGCTCAACAAAGAGTTGCAATTGAGAGTTGTTGTCGTTAGATGAAGATTCAAAATATGCTCCTTGTTGTAGTTGAGCTAAAGATTCCGCAGCAACAATTCTCTCTTCACAATCATCCTCCATATTTCCCAAAAAAAATTCTCTCTCAAATTTTTTTTCCCTCCTTCTACTCTCAACTCACTAACCCAATTCAATAAAACACACACTAATCATTTATAAAAAAATCTTATGATTTCACTAATTATTATTAATCACTAATCCTGATTAGTGAGGGGTACATTAGGTATTAAGTAAAATACTTAGATAAGGGGTGACCCCGAATTGATATCTGGATCCACTTTTTGTCCTTTTCTTATATCCCCCAATTCCTTTTTTTATCCCCCAATTTCGCGTTCAAAATTATCTCTATGCAAATTCTTAGATGTGGGAGTTGATCGGTTGTCAGCCGACACAAAAATAAATTACACTTTCTTACTACTCAAAATATATAATGAAGCAAGGGCAAGAAAGGATCGTTCCCACGAGAGGTCTTGGTTGTCAAATTGTTTCGGTTCCCTATAAATAACACCGGGGGTTTTGTGATTTTTATATAATAAACTAAATAAAAGCAAACAATAAAAAATAAACACGCAAATCAAGGATGAGAAAGTATTGGTCATGGATTTCGTCTTCAATCACAAACATGTTTTCAACACAATAACTAGAATTGATATTTTAATCTCAACTTTTATCAAAGGCCCTAGAATACCTTGATCGCAAGAATATCCCGCTAATCTCCTCTTGTCATCAACAAACACATTAAAAGATGCGAATATGAATTCTATCTAAAAGAACAACCTAACGTGTAAAAGCACTAATCAAGTTTAATTCCCTAGATGCATTAGGTTCTATGAAATCAGGCCAATCAAAGCAATCGAACGTGTAAAAGCACTAATCCGATTTAACAAAGGTTATGGTTCACATATGATCATAAGAATATATCACTATAAACTATAATCATATTTATGCTACTTCAAATCAGGAATTATCACTTTTGTGTATAATAACCCTAATCTAGCAAAAGACATGCATGTGAGTTCTACCAATTTGCAACTTGACAAAACAAACATTCAATCATATGACAATATTAATGGTGAATCATAAACGATAATATGAGAGAAAACTAATTTATTGAACAAAAACTCATGTTTGGAAATCCAACTAATCCATAACCAAAAGAAAACTCTAGCTCATATTCATGGAGTTCATAACAAGAAGAAAGAGAAAAGACTTCATGGTTTCTAAACCCTAGAAAACAAAGTAGAGGCAAAAGATAATTTCCAAAGGGATCTCCCAATGGTTCTAAAAGTCTTTCCTTTAAATAGGTCTCTTGTTTCCAAAATTAGGTCTAATCTTCAAAAGTCCACTAGATAGAAGTCCTCCAAGCCCATGTGTGAGAAAACCCATGTAGAAAATATGCCCAAAAATATGTCGTCGGAAAACTGGTATTGTGGTCGGAACTTGGCCGGAAAAGTCGCCGACAGACATCTCAGGTGACCGGCAAAGTCCACCCGGTCACCGGTCAACGAGTCAAATCGGCCAGGTGAGTCAAGTCAATGTGAATCGGTGAGTCAGAACCGGGTCATATGAGTCAGGTGGTCTAGTCAGACCTGAGTCAGATGCTAACTCAGCTAGGCCAATGCCATCTTGCACAGGCCTTAAGTTGTGCTGCACCATCATTGTGCTTCACTGCTTCACTGCCAGTCATGATGGCTCTCTTGCAACTCCTTCTTTCAGGCATTCATTCATTCCAGTGCATCATTCCTTGCCAGTATAATTACTTCATACAATCCCTACTCCTTGCATTTCCAAGACTCAGCATATCCACAATCACCTAAACCATTGCAGGTAGCTCCGCTCATACCACCTGTAGCTTCAAGGCATCATTCACCAGCACCAGCTGAATCACAACATCTCAATGACTCCACAGACAAGACCCCTTCTTGTTCTCCATTCAACAACATTATAACTCTTCCATGTATAGTGAATCTTCATCTGAGTTCATCATTCTTTCTTGTTTCAGTTCAATCCCGAGACAAAACCAATTTTTCCTCATCCTCCATCCATCCAATTTTCACTCAGTTCGAACCCCATCTCAATAATCTAGTTTCTCTATCGACACCAGTGATAACCAACTCCAGCTATTCTTCTCTTTCCGCACAACATACTCTAGTTCTTTCACTGCTTGCTTCATTCCTACAACAGCACCACCAGCTCTCTCTCAAAACCATTACCACCACCTGACAGCTGCACTTGTAAGACCACAACCCAGCTCACCATCTCTGCAATATAGCCAACTGAAACCACAGCTTCATTCATCACTTGTTCTTCCAGTGACTATCATTACCATTCTCATCACCAATGCCAACAACAACAGCAACACCAGAACTGCACCACAAATCATCCAGTCTGCTAGTTCTTCACATCACCATTATTTCAGCACACTTCATTGCCTTTAGCTCCATTTTCTTCTGCAAATCATTCCATCACTGCACCAACATCCACCGAGAACCCAAGCTTCAGCTTCATGCCATTCATCCATTTGTCTCTGTCAATTCTTCTCAGCTCAAGAACAAATCCAGCCCTCAAGTTCAAGCTTCTCATCTAGATCCATTTGTACCTTTCGCATCCACCTGAAGTCTCTTGACCCAACAACAACAACAACTTCATCTTTCATTTCCATCAAAACCCTTCAATTCATTATGCTAATTCAGATTCAAATCAACCCTGACTTGGGTCTCTTCTTCACTGCAACATCAAATTAATCGACAATAACAGCTTTCAATTTCCTTCCCATTTGCTTCAATTAACAGACCCATGCTCAAACGATTTCAACCACTAGAAAGAGCTTCTCGATCTGCAATACTTGAACCCAACCTGAATCAACCTAAATTCCAGTTCGAATTCAACCCTAATCTTCAATTATCAAACCCATTAATCCACTCTTCTGAATCGTCAGCAGAAAATACTCAAATTCATCACAAATCCCATCTGAACTCAATTGCATTTGTTACACGATCTGTTCATCATCTCAACTCTTTTATCTTCTCTTCATTCTCAGGTAAACAACTCTCAAATTCGTATTCAAATCTTCCTTCCTGAGTTCTCTCGAAACTGTATGAAACAATCGTGACTTAGATCCATCCTTTTCCTTGTACTCGCCACGAAACTTCGACTAACCCTTAGTGAAGATCCACGACTCATGGCTAGCCGGCGGTGAGAACCGTAGTAGCAGCTCTGGTGAATAGAACCAGTCCTAGCTAAGAAGATAAAAATCACTTTACTCAACTAGTTTAGCCAGGGTTATACATGGGAATGGATTCAAGCATCCCCGTTCTGGATATGGGCCGCCATGATCAATACTTGGCATGTCAGTTTTGGATAACCGACAGCCTAGTTCTTTGCTCAACTCAATTGTCGGTCTTGGGAATCCAACAATTGATTTTTCACTTCCTTCGCCGCACAACATTAGCTGGCTCTAAATATCACTCGCCTGTGAATTGACCTTTTTTGCCTTATACGCTCCAAATGGATGGTTTTTTCTTTCTTTTGATCCAAATGACTCCAAAGTACCTAATAAACTCAAAAGCAAATATAAGATACATAATTTACACGATAATAGCAAAGAAAGCATAAATACTAGATATAAAATTAGGTGTTTCTGACACCTATCAAATTCCCCCACACTTAGACTTTGCTAGTCCTCGAGCAAATCAAACAAAACAATTCTAAAACATACATACAACTCCGTGTCGTCGAGGTTACGGTCATTTTTAGCATAAATAACAAGCCTTTAAACCACTAGGTGTCCCTAGTGGACGAGTTATAGTCTCGTGAGGGTTTACTAGAGATATACCCACAAAACCTACTTTTCCAACTTACTAGTTCTCCGTAATAATAACATCCAACGTGCTAAGAAGACATAGAGATTCTGTACACTAGTCATAAGAAGTTAGACACATAAATGAACACAATCTCATCCTTAAAAGTTGAGAGAGAAATAACCATCCCTTCTCGAAAGAAATTCGGGTTCGGAGTGATCAAAAGTCTCGACTCTGCCTCACAAGAAAGGGTTTTATGATATTGCTCTCAATAATAAACAACTTTTTATGGGTCACACATGTGTCCAGGTAGGAATGAAGAGAGAATCCTGCGACACGTTGAATGGTAGGAAGGCAAAACCCTCCGAATTGTTTTGAAAACCCACATCTTTTATACATTTTTGAAAACCCATTTTTCTGACGATCTCTAAGAAAGGAAATCAACCACTTAACGAAGGTGGGAATATGCTTACTTACCTCGTTATCCGTTCAACGTGCAGCTAGCACCACTCTCACAGCATCCATAGAAACGTCTTCGGTCTTCTATCGGTGTCTTAATCTTCGTCTTCGGTCTTCAACTCTTGATGATAACTCTTGAACTTCATAGAATCTTGACAATATAATTCTTTCCCTCAAATTCCTTGTCGCTTGAAACTTCATTATAGATATTCCTTCTTCCATTGGCTTTATTGAAAGAATACAAAACTAAAAACGAACTATACAAACCCAAAATATAAATTTTTTTCTCTTTTTTTTTTTTTTTTTTTTTTTTTTTTTTTTTTTTTTTTTTTTTTTTTTTTTTGAGAAATAAAAATAAAACAAATACAAAATAAAAATGAAATAAAACAATAAAACTAGTAATGAACCTAAAGAAATTCTCTCTTGTCTCTTTTTTTTTTCATCATTTTTTTTTTGTTTTTTTTTTTGTTTTTTTTTTGAGACAAGAGAAAGTAAAATACAAATAAAATAAAAAAATGTACGTACAAGGCCATGGTGTAAGTACTTTACCGCTTGATTCTTCACAACTTATATGTCTTGATATCATAAACTTCTCGAACTCTCATCCTTGATAATTTTCACTCTTGTACAAAAGTCTTCAACTTGTAAAAATTCTGCTCCTTGTCTTGTTGCTTTACTTGAATCTGAAATCTGCTCATTTCTGTAATGTTGCTTGTAAACCTTGAACGTCTTCAACTTTCCTTCGAATTCGTGATGCTCTTCTTGTTGATGATGATGGTGTTTCTATGGACCTGTTGGTGTAGAGAGAGAAAGTGGATGGTGCTAACTGTGAACAAGATTACAAGTGGTATGTAAGTTAGCAATTCGATGTCACCATCATGATTGACAAAATAGCACTCAAGAGATCAAAATAGTGCTTCTATGGTGGGAGGTTGGGCAGCTCATCATTCTTCCCAGAATTAACGTACGGTGACACACACTCTAAAAGCACAAATTTAGACAGGTACAAAGAATTGAAGGTCGGTGCCTCACATTATGTAACATGGGTAGTCTCCACTATAGGGGACCACTACTCTAATACCGAATTCGATGCACCTTATTTGCCACTGGCATGGTTAAATCCAACTTTAACTCTCATACAAGTAAGAAACCCGATCATGTTCTCTGTCATCTCTAAGTTCAGTCACTCTTATGAGAATTTCGATGTAATCTTAGCGACATGTATACTATGTGACTCTAAACTAACTACAAGTTGAAGTTTTTTATTCACTAGTTTACACAAAAGTTGAAAATTTCAAAAATTTACAACGCAAATGCTTAACCACTCCCCCACACTTAAACTTTACATTGTCCTCAATGTAAATTGAATCGTCCAAAGAAAGTCAAGATGGGAAATCATATAACAATATGCGACAAGAAAAAAAACTAAAAACAAGAAAAGAAAAAATAAAAGATAAAAGATACAAAACCGGTGGGTTGCCTCCCACTTAGCGCTTGGTTTAAAGTCGTCAGCCCGACTATATCCTTGCAAGATTCATTCCCCATATACCAACAATCTGAAAAGTTGGGGATCCTTCCATAGAACCTGTTTTGGAAACACTAGCTTCATACAAATACTAGTAATATAAAACAGAAATGAAGCTATGAACCGATAAAAGCTTCCCCCACACTTATTCTTGTCCACACTTGGAAGTGTATAAAGAATATAGAAGTCGGGGACTACCACGGTTTGTTGTTCCAAAACCTGCATAGTATGAGAATCAAGTATCTCTAATGGCGGAAATCGAGAAACAAAGTCATTCAACAATACTCTCGAAGCACATACATTCAAACCAATAAGAGGTAAAGGAGAAGAAACAATAGGCAAAGGGTTAGAAAAACCTTGCACAATCTCTTGTATCACGGAATCCTCTTCATCCTTGAAAAACTCAAGTGAATTATTCACCTCTTGTATATCATGGTCCTCTATCAAACCTTGCAACCATTCTTCGTCCGTTTCTGCCGTAACCAAAGTCTCGACATAAACATCATCATTACAATCATATGCAAGCTCAATTGGGTCTTCCACAATATTGATCATAACGGTCTCATTCTCAACACACTCCTTTTTGTTGTAAGGCACATACTCTTTTGCAGATCCAAATTTTATTATAAGAAACTTTTTTAGAACACTCGAAAATGCATCATCCTCAAGCTCCACCCTTTGAATAGGCTCTTGATCATTATTAAGATCAATGCTTGAGTAATCTACACAAGTGTCGACATATTCCTCTTCGTTTTCACCTTGATCGCAAAAAGACTTCATTGTACACTCCTCGGAGATGTCACCATGAGTTGTTTCAAGCAATGTATTATAATCACCGTCACTATCATAGTCAACATAAGATTGGTCCTCGCTGAATTTAGTGTTGCTAATCTCGAACTCATCCTTTTGAATAGGTGAATGATCATTATTACGATCAAGAGTTGAGTTAACTACACAATTATCAACGAAAGTGCCCAAGGATTGGCCTTTTTCAACATTAGCATCAATCAAATATTCATCTCAAACCATATGCACATTAGAATTATCCATATCTTCCTTGCATTGATCAATGCCTCTTCGCAAGCTAGCATACCTTCACGAAGTTCTTGGAGTTTCTCGTCTGTAGTCTCTTTTGCTTTTTGAAATTCTTCTTGTAAAAAGTTGGAAACTTTGTCTAGAAAGTTAGAGACTTTTTGTTCAAGAGCATAAGAGTCCTCCCATACTTGTGGTTGTTCACACACATACCCGCCATAAGGTTGTTGAGGAAAACCATAAGGTTCCATGGAATATTGGTCATAACCAATGAATTGGTTTTGATTATACTCCTGGAATTGGTAGTTGTCATATTGTTGAGGTTGTTGAAAACCGAATCTGTTGTTCCAATATACTCCGTCCATAATAAGTACCCGAAATAAGAGTTCTCAAAACTATGTCAAAACCAGAAAATAAGAAAAACTAAAAAAAAAAACAAAACTAAAAACAAAAATAAGAAACCAAAAACAAGTGACAACCGCTACCTCCCCGGCAACGGCGCCAAAATTTGATCGGTTGTCAGCCGACACAATAATAAATTACACTTTCTTACTACTCAAAATATATAATGAATCAAGGGCAAGAAAGGATCGTTCCCACAGAGAGGTCTTGGTTGTCAAATTGTTTCGGTTCCCTATAAATAACACCGGGGGTTTTGTGATTTTTATATAATAAACTAAATAACAGCAAACAATAAAAAGTAAACACGCAAATCAAGGATGAGAAAGTATTGGTCATGGATTTCGTCTTCAATCACAAACATGTTTTCAACACAATAACTAGAATTGATATTTTAATCTCAACTTTTATCAAAGGCCCTAGAATACCTTGATCGCAAGAATATCCCGCTAATCTCCTCTTGTCATCAACAAACACATTAAAAGATGCGAATATGAATTCTATCTAAAAGAACAACCTAACGTGTAAAAGCACTAATCAAGTTTAATTCCCTAGATGCATTAGGTTCTATGAAATCAGGCCAATCAAAGCAATCGAACGTGTAAAAGCACTAATCCGATTTAACAAAGGTTATGGCTCACATATGATCATAAGAATATATCACTACAAACTATAATCATATTTATGCTACTTCAAATCAGGAATTATCACTTTTGCGTATAATAACCCTAATCTAGCAAAAGACATGCATGTGAGTTCTACCAATTTGCAACTTGACAAAACAAACATTCAATCATATGACAATATTAATGGTGAATCATAAACGATAATATGAGAGAAAACTAATTTATTGAACAAAAAATCATGTTTGGAAATCCAACTAATCCATAACCAAAAGAAAACTCTAGCTCATATTCATGGAGTTCATAACAAGAAGAAAGAGAAAAGACTTCATGGTTTCTAAACCCTAGAAACAAAGTAGAGGCAAAAGATAATTTCCAAAGGGATCTCCCAATGGTTCTAAAAGTCTTTCCTTTAAATAGGTCTCTTGTTTCCAAAATTATGTCTAATCTTCAAAAGTCCACTAGATAGAAGTCCTCCAAGCCCATGTGTGAGAAAACCCATGTAGAAAATATGCCCAAAAATATGTCGTCGGAAAACTGGTATTGTGGTCGGAACTTGGCCGGAAAAGTCGCCGGCAGACATCTCAGGTGACCGGCAAAGTCCACCGGTCACCAAATCGGTCAGGTGAGTCAAGTCAATGTGAATCGGTGAGTCAGAACCGGGTCATATGAGTCAGGTGGTCTATTCAGACCTGAGTCAGATGCTAACTCAGCTAGGCCAATGCCATCTTGCACAGGCCTTAAGTTGTGCTGCACCATCATTGTGCTTCACTGCTTCACTGCCAGTCATGATGGCTCTCTTGCAACTCCTTCTTTCAGGCATTCATTCATTCCAGTGCATCATTCCTTGCCAGTATAATTACTTCATACAATCCCTACTCCTTGCATTTCCAAGACTCAGCATATCCACAATCACCTAAACCATTGCAGTAGCTCTAGCTCATACCACCTGTAGCTTCAAGGCATCATTCACCAGCACCAGCTGAATCACAACATCTCAATGACTCCACAGACAAGACCCCTTCTTGTTCTCCATTCAACAACATTATATGTAGTTGCAGGAAATCCTACACTACACCCCTCACTCGAATTTGCTTAATCAATCCATTTGAAGATGAATAATAATGTGTTTTATTAATTGTTTTCTTGAAAGGTTTACAAAGAAATGTAGAACAGAGCTAAAGAAATTACAATCACTCTTGATTTTCTCTCTCCTAATGACTTGCTTAACAATTCAAAAAGAATCCTCCTTCTAACAGATTTACTCGACCCTTTATATAGGGTATTACATAGTGGATGACAGCTAAGCTGTCCTTTATTTTCGGAATCGACTCGCGAACCCTCGCGAATGTGTAACTTCTTGTCTTCGCGACACTCCTAAATCTCGCCAAGTCTTCACACTTTCTTCATGTTCTGACTATCGTCATCTATTACGTCATTTATTTACCTCCATGCGACTCCTTCGCGACGCAGTCGTTTATTAATCTCGCGAAGTATTGGTGTTGCGATATTCTGATCCTACATCTTGCCTCTTTTTCCTTGAATATTGCTTGGAGAGCTATTTTTAAGGAAAAATTTGCCACTGCGGTGATCTTTGTTGATGAAGGAACAAGCGAAAGAATACTGGACTTGAAAAGTACGTACTTGCCTCTATTCTTTTGCGAAGTTCCGAAGCTTTGCGAAGTGAGCAAGAAGTACTATCTCTTGAAGTATGCGAAGCATGAAGTATTCATGAAATAATATAAGAAATCTCTTCAATTTCCCACAGAAATCTTCTTAATTTGATTCGTTAAATGTAGGGATAACCGTTTACACGTGTCTAAAATTACTCTTTTTACCGGTATATTTAATGTTATCCGGTCACTCTTTTTTCTTCTATTTAAAAGAAAACTTCCTGTGAAAAACACTCTTTCTATTCTTCTCTATCTTCCTCATCGTCTGCAACTATTTCCTGCTGTTCATCTTCATCATCTTCTTTTTATTATCTTTCTTTATTGTTTTCATGGCATCGTTCGTTAATTTCATTGATTTTGACTATTCTCTTGATTGATCTTCCTTATTGAAATTACTTCATCTTGATTCTATTCTTCTTTGATGTTTCTTTCGCCATTTTTGTTTCAGCAAGAATAAATCCAGTTCTAAGTATACCGTGGTGAACCCTAACATCCCTACTGGTTCGCAACCAAAATCTTCTTCGCAATTGAAGTCTCTCGCTTCCAAAAAACAGCCTGCGAGTAGTAAGGTATTTTAGAAATATTTACTCCTTTAATAGCAATTTTATTGCCTCTGTTTCTCAATTGATTTATTATTCGCAGGATGATAAGAATGATGATAGATCTCCCAAAAGGTTTCGCCATAATAAACCTGATGCTTCTGCTGCTGCTCCTACTGTTTCCTTTTCGGGATTCAAGCATTCTACTTTCCCTACAGTATCTTCACAAGGCAAATCTCCTACTGTAGCGACTTCTTCGCAAGATAAACCCATTTCTTCTTCTCAAGATAATGTACCATTCCCTACAATATCATCGCAGGATAAATCAATCCCTGAATTTTCTGTGAATGAAATTCTTCAGGACATGCCTCTTCCCACTTTTACTTTTATCTCGCCCCCACCTATTGATCAGGTTTCTCCAATTGGCGATCTTATAACCATGGGTGACTCAACTTTTCCTTCTTCCTCTACTATTTCTTCTTCCTCAAAATCTATCTCTCTTAGCAAAGAAAATTTGGAAGGGATGGATATAGCTTTTAGAATTTTATCAGATACCATGAATGATGTTAAAAAAGCCTCCACTGATCCCACCAAATCTAGTGTTTACGAATCTTTGGGTAAATATTTTGGTTCCGATACGATATCGCGAGTATCCTTGGAACAAGAAATTAAGACTTTGAAGAATAATCTTCATAATACTTTGCTGGATCGCGATAACCTTCGCAAGAAAAATGAAGAATTAAAAGGTATCTCTCCCCCCCCCCCTTTTTTTTTTTTTTTTTTTTTTTTAAAAAAAAAAAAAAAAAAAGGTTCGCCTCTCAAGTTTTGCACCAGAAACGTAAGATGGATATATATCAACTGGAATCTATTGTAGAAGAAACTCGAATGGAAAGAGATGCTGGATGGAGCAATATAATCGTTTAGATAATCTCCATACATTTTCTATTGATCAAATAAATAATCTTTCTCAATAAAACATCTCGCTTAGTTCAAAATCAAGAATTATTAAGTAATGAAGTGTCGCGTCTCTCATATTCTTTGAATAAATCTAATTTGGAGTTGGAAACCTTATCAGATGAAAATGGAACTTTATCTCAAGAGAAGCGAGCTTTATTGGATAAGGTGGCGATATCCTCGCAACAACTTGATGCTTGTAAAAAAGCATTGAATGAGCAAGAACAAATCTATCTCGCCTACCAAAAATAAACTTGAAGATACTACCACTGAAAGAGATAAGCTTATTCAGAGTAGAATAAATCTAAGTGTTAAAACAAACCAACTCAAGGATGATTATACCAAGTTAAAAGAATCCCATTCTTCCCTTGCGAAGCAAAATAAATTATTGATTTCTAACGAAAAGAGTTTGCGTTCGCGGTTAAAAGGTCTTGTTGGTGATGGTTTTGATAATGCCATGGAAAACTTGGGGAATAATTGCTTGGCCCTTACTCAATATCTTATCTCGCAGAAGGAAGGTAGTCATAATATTTGACTGCCTTTTCCATCATTTTTCTTTTCTAATTTTATATACCACTTTCCATCTTATAATTTTAATGTCTTTCTTTACTCTTGCAGAATCTGAGAAAAATCTTCACTCTTCTCTATCTACTTTGGAAGCGGCGCATGCTAAAATTCGTAAGGAAAATGCAACTCTAGTTGCTTCCCTTGCCCAATCTCGCGACTCGAGCCGGAAGGAGGTTTAACTACCTTAATCATCTTAAAGATATCCAGAGTAGAAATCAACAGAAAGCACTTCTTCGTCAATTTCATCCCAAAGCAGAAGTTTGCGTGAATGAAATTTTACTTTCTAAATCCCTTGACCCGTCTCTGTTGAACCTTTGGAAGTTGAAGATGATGAAATACCCAACTCTCCTGATAGTGATTATTATTATGATAGCTGCGAAGATCTCGCTAATAATGAAGTTATCAATAATGACCCAAGCGAAAAAGTCTCTGATGAAAACCCTTCAACTGGCGAGGGTGAAGCTGACAAGATTGTTGAAGAATCTTTACCATCTCCTTCAGCTGAGAATATTGATATAGAGAATTAAGTTTCTTTGTAATCTTGTTGAACTTTTCTTTTTGATTGTAAAAGATTAAGTTCGGTGTTGGATGAATTAGTTTCTCTTTCTTTCTTATTATAAGAACTCATTTCGCCACCTTATCAAGCAATTCCTTTATTTTCCATTAAGTCTTTTGTTGTAATCTTTCTCGCGATGAAAAGATCTCGATTGCCTATATTCAAAATGTTTAAAGATCTTTCTTGAATGCTGTTATTGCGACAAGATCGCAGGACGTCTTTACATTTTCATGTAATGACCCATTGGTCTTGCCTTATCATTATTTGTGTGGTCTTATTTTGCCTTCCTAAGTAAAGGTCTTATTTTGCCACCTCATTGCGACAAGATCGCAGGACGTCTTTACATTTTCATGTAATGACCCATTGACCTTGTCTTATCATTTCTTAAGTATTTTTGCCTCTCGCAGACATTATATTTGCGACAATATGACAGGTTTAAACGTTCTTGCGACCATAAAATCCCGTGACATTGTCGTCTTTGCGACGAAATCGCAGGACGTTCTTACACTTTCATGTAAAAACCCATTGATCTCGTCTTACCCTTGCGTTAGTATTATTGCCTCTGCAGGATCATTGCACAAATATGACAAGCCTAAATTCTCTTGCGAAAATAAAGCCTCGTGACATTTGCGTCTTTTGACACTTATCATCTCCCTAATGGAGGGTGCCGCCCTATCTTCTCCCCTGGTTGCCCCTTCAAGGAGGCGTACATCGGCCATACAAGACTATCTCCTCCCATCCGGTCTTAACAAAGCAAGCGTTGTTTTCGCAGCCTCTTATCCCTTATACCTATAGGGCTTATGGTTACGAGACTGCACCCTAAGTGGAGTTTTCTTCGGCCGAGTGCAAGCATGTGCCAAGACTTGTCAAGAGTGGTAAGGAAGTTCCATGCTCCCCGCACTCTTGACTCAACCGTGTACCTCGGCGCCTTGGTCATACACTGACTCCTTGGAAGAGACCCTCGAGCGTCCAACCAGGGTATAACCTTATATATATAGTTGGAAATCCAAGGTATCTCCCCCGGATAGGCTTTCATGGGCCCCAAATCTCCATGACTCAGGTTCCAGGAGCGGTGTAACCTTTCTCCTGAGTCATGTCAAGAGATACCCCCTTATATGACGCACTTTAGGTCTTACATTTGCCTCTTGCGAAATATCATTCGCGAACTAAGGTGTACGCCATAAAGGTTCGTCCCATTCACTCACTCATTCATATTTGTTAATTCATTCAAGCATTCATTCTGTTTGCGAAGCTATCGCACAATCTTGCTTTATTTCCTTTGATCTCGCAATCTATCTTTGCAAAAACATTATATCACGATTCATTCCATTTCTCCCATCTTCTATGGGTAATATTTCTTAAGATATAACCTATTCCATGGCCTATTTAGTTTTTGCCCTACATCTTTGCCTTCAGGATCCATTAATCTATATGCCCCTGTTCCAACTATCTCCTTGATGATATAAGGTCCATCCCATTTTCTTGCCAGCTTGCCACCATTTTCTCGCTGATATATAGGTGTTTCTCGCAGCACCAAGTCACCTGGCTGAAACTCACGTATCTTGACACGCTTGTTATATTCTCTGGCCAATCTTCGCTGATAATTCTCCATATGTTGTAGTGCTTTCTCTCTTTTTTCTTCTAGTTCATATAACTTGATTAAGATGTTACCCGCACTGAGATTTTTCTCCCAAGCTTCTTTCTTTGTAGTTGGAATCTTAACTTCTCGGGAGTACAAACTTGACTCCATATGTTAAACAAAAAGGGGACATGCCTGTAGCTTCTCTTCTAGTTGTATTATAAGCCCATACCGCATTGGGTACTTGTTCGCACCATCCTTTATTGTATCCTTCTAACTTTTTCTTCAATATGTCTGGCGATTGTTTTATTTGTCGCTTCGCCTCGACCATTAGCCTGCGGGTATAGAGGAGTTGATTTCCCACATCGTATCTCGAAATGCATTAAGCGGCAATTCTATATTTTGTCCTTCGAATCGCTTCCCATTGTCGATACCAACTGTCTTGGAATCCCAAATCTGCATATAATGTTCTCAAATATGAAAGTAAAAACATCCTTATCGCGAATATGTTGTACCGCTTTCACCTCTGCCCATTTTGTGAAATAATCAGAGCGACGATTAAATATCTTCTACGTGTCCGTTCCTGGTAAAAATGGTCCTACAATGTCTAAACCCCATTTTCCAAATGGCCAGACACTTGTTGAATAATTTAACGGAGCTCCTGGTGCATGTATTTTCTTCCCATGCCTTTGGCAATCCTCGCAACGCCTTGACACTTGTTTCGCGTCCTCATGCATATATGGCCAATAATAACCCTGCATTTTTGCTTTATATGCTAAAGATCTTCCACCGCCGTGTGATTACCAAAGATCCCCACTATGCAACATCTTCAATATAATTTCCCTTCCTTTCTTGTTAAACATCTAAGTGAAGGCCCGTTAAAAGATCGTCGGTATAGCACTCCATCTCTTAATTCATAATTTGTTGCACGGCTTTTTAATTTGTGTGTTTCCAATCTATTTCTTGGTGTTTCTCCTGTCAGCAAATATGCATGAAGCTCTGCTCTCCAATCTTCTTCGCAGAGTGTTTGTGTTCCGTCTTCTACTACCATTACATCGGTTTCTTGTTCTTCTTCTTTGTCAATTGACGGCATCAAAAGTGTTTGTATTTTAATATTTCTCGCAACCGGATCTGTCATCATACTTGATATAAAGGCAAAAGCGTCTGCGAGCCTATTATTTCTCCTTGATATATGTCTCCACTTTATTCTTGGTATCTGCGTCGATAACTCGTCAACAAGTTTCTTATATTTTTGCAAAGACAATTCGTTTATGGCATATTCTTCTTTTATCTGGCGAATTGCCAATTGTGAATCACTAGTAATCCTTACATTCTCCAACTTCATTTCTATTGCAAATCGCAAAGCATGTATTATAGCTTCATATTCTGTTTCATTATTTGTTGATGCAAACTCCAATCTGAAAGAAAGAGCTATTTTATTACCCTCTGGCGATATCACAACAATTCCTATTCCATTTCCTTCTCCATTCGATGACCCATCTACTAATATTTCCCATCTATTTGGTTCCGTTAACAAATCTTTCGGATCTCCATGTTCTTCCTCTACATCCATCATTTCTTCTACTGATTCATCCTCTTCCAAAGGAAATTCTGCTAGAAAGTCTGCGACAACCTGTGATTTTGGCGAAGATAGTATTTCATATTTGAGTTTGCAATGACTTATTTGAGCATTCCATCTCTCAACTCTTCCCGACCTCTTTGAATTCTTCATCACTGATTCTATTGGTATTTTTGTCACCACCTTGACAACATGCGCTTGAAAATATATACGAAGCTTAAATGTTGCATAAACTAATGCCAAGATTAGTTTTTCAATTTTTGAGTAATTCCTTTCTGCGGCGTTGAAAGTTTTGCTGATGTAATAAATTGGTTTTTCTACTCCTGCGTCCACTCGCGGTAACACTGCACTTAATGCATGCGGGGTTGTCGCAAGATAGATCAACAATTCTTCTCCTTCTTCTGCTTTTTGCAAAATTGATATATCCATTAAATGTTCCTTTATTCCTTGCAAGGCTTTCTCGCACTCATCTGTCCATTTAAACTTCGATCCCTTTCTAAGGATATTGAAAAAGTGCTTGCATTTGTCAGATGATCGCGAGATGAACCTCCCTAGCGAAGCTAACAACCCATTTAACTTTTGAACATCTTTTATTGTCGCCGGTGTTGGCATATCGCGAACTGCTTGTACTTTTTCTGGGTCGACTTGAATTCCTTCTTTGGATACAATGTACCCTAAAAATTTTCCAGAGGCGACTCCAAAGGTGCATTTTTCTGGTTTACTTTGATATTAAATTGCCTCATTTGTTCAAAAATTTCTTTCAAATCCCGTACGTGGGCTTTTGCTTTTCTACTTTTTATTAACATATCATCTACGTATACCTCCAATGTTTTGTGTATCCATCTCGCGAACACCTTCTCCACCATCCTTTGGTATGTCGCACCCCGCATTTCGCGACCAAACGGCATTTTTGTATAACAAGTACAATCCTCTTGGAGGAAAGAAAGCGGTATGTTCTTGGTCTTCTTCGGCGAGAGGAATTTGATTGTAACCCTTATATCCATCAAGAGATGATATCCTTTCGTTTCTCGCCGCTTGCTTCAACCAATTGCGAATATCTCGGTAATGGGAAACTATCTTTAGGACAAGCTTTATTTAGATCAGTAAAGTCTATACAAATTCTTATTCCTTTTTTCTTCTTTGGGACTATAACCATATTTGCTATCCATTCGGGATATTTTGCTTGTCTAATAATTCCCGCGTCCAACATTTTCTGCAATTCTTCTTCTATTTGAGGATGATATCTTTGTCGCGATCTTTCTAATTCTTTGTTTAAATGGTTTTACATTCTTGTCAATTTCCAATTTATGGCAAGCCACTGATGGATCTATACCAGGCATTTCATCCATATCCCATGCGAAAATATCTTTGTAATCTCGCAGAAACTCAACAGTTCTCCTTTCTTCATCCGCTTCCATTTTAGTCCCAATTTTTAAGATTTTAGGCTCCTCCTCGGTTCCAACATTCACTTCTTTTGTTTGTTCTACTGCGACATAACTAGACTTCGGTTCTCCCATAGGAGTTGGTCCTCTCATTTCCTTCGCGAACTCACTCCCTTTTCCCATGATTTCGCCAGGTATTCCTTTTCCCTCTTTTGCTCTTATCATGTAAATTCTAAATTCTTCTTCTTTCTTAGCTGCTTTTATCATCTTCCTGCGATCTTTTCGCTTCTTCACTTGCCCTTCATAATGCTTTACCTCGATTTGATGATATATTCTTCCTTTATCAATGTCTCCTCTGATCTCACCAATTCCACTTGGCATAGGAAATTTGATGCACTGATGGAGTGTTGACGCTACCGCCTTAATTGCATGTACCCAAGGTCTCCCTAACAATATGTGGTACGGCGATTCCATATCCACTACACTTAATGTTACTTGTGTTTCAATTTCTCCGAGTAAAATTCGTAATTTTATCTCCCCTTTAGGTACTGTTATAGATTTTCCAAAACCATGAATATAATATCTTGGAGAACTCATTTCTTCATCTTTATATCCTAATTTTTTGTAGGTATGGTAAAACATGATACTCACCAAACTCCCTGTATCCACCAAAGTTCTATTTATTTCCCATTCTTCCGCTGCTTTTGCCGATTCTTCTCTTTTTCTGCTTGCATTTATCGTGATCACTAGTGGAGATATATGATTCAAATTTTCTCTAGGTACTTCTGCGGCTGTGAATGTTATTTTTTGCTTTTCCCATTCCTTCAAAGACGATGTCTTCTCCTCATCTATAATCTTCTTTCCTTCAAAATCTCGTTTATGTATCCTTCCTCTAATATTTTCGTGGAATTCATTAACCATTGATTTTGTAATTGAATTGTATTCCATATCTTCATTATGTTCCTTGCTTCTTAACTCCTCTATCTCATCTGATTTAACATTTTCCTTTCTCATTTTCTTGATTTAAACGATTTTAATTGTACTCTTCGATCTTCAATCTTGTTCAATCCCTGTTTCTAGCGCATATGTAGTTGCAGGAAATCCTACACTACACCCCTCACTCGAATTTGCTTAATCAATCCATTTGAGATGAATAATAATGTGTTTTATTAATTGTTTTCTTGAAAGGTTTACAAAGAAATGTAGAACAGAGCTAAAGAAATTACAATCACTCTTGATTTTCTCTCTCCTAATGACTTGCTTAACAATTCAAAAAGAATCCTCCCTCTAACAGATTTACTCGACCCTTTATATAGGGTATTACATAGTGGATGACAGCTAAGCTGTCCTTTATTTTCGGAATCGACTCGCGAATCCTCGCGATGTGTAACTGCTTGTCTTCGCGACACTCCTAAATCTCGCCAAGTCTTCACACTTTCTTCATGTTCTGACTATCGTCATCTATTACGTCATTTATTTACCTCCATGCGACTCCTTCGCGACGCAGTCGTTTATTAATCTCGCGAAGTATTGGTGTTGCGATATTCTGATCCTACATTATAACTCTTCCATGTATAGTGAATCTTCATCTGAGTTCATCATTCTTTCTTGTTTCAGTTCAATCCCGAGACAAAACCCATTTTTCCTCATCCTCCATCCATCCAATTTTCACTCAGTTCGAACCCCATCTCAATAATCTAGTTTCTCTATCGACACCAGTGATAACCAACTCCAGCTCTTCTTCTCTTTCCGCACAACATACTCTAGTTCTTTCACTGCTTGCTTTATTCCTACAACAGCACCACCAGCTCTCTCTCAAAACCATTACCACCACCTGACAACTGCACTTGTAACACCACAACCCAGCTCACCATCTCTGCAACATAGCCAACTGAAACCACAGCTTCATTCATCACTTGTTCTTCCAGTGACTATCATTACCATTCTCATCACCAATGCCAACAACAACAGCAACACCAGAACTGCACCACAAATCATCCAGTCTGCCAGTTCTTCACATCACCATTATTTCAGCACACTTCATTGCCTTTAGCTCCATCTTCTTCTGCAAATCATTCCATCACTGCACCAACATCCACCGAGAACCCAAGCTTCAGCTTCATGCCATTCATCCATTTGACTCTGTCAATTCTTCTCAGCTCAATAACAAATCCAGCCCTCCAGTTCAAGCTTCTCATCTAGATCCATTTGTACCTTTCGCATCCACCTGAAGTCTCTTGACCCAACAGCAACAACAACTTCATCTTTCACTTCCATCAAAACCCTTCAATTCATTATGCTAATTCAGATTCAAATCAACCCTGACTTGGGTCTCTTCTTCACTGCAACATCAAATTAATCGACAGTAACAACTTACAATTTCCTTCCCATTTGCTTCAATTAACAGACCCATGCTCAAACTATTTCAACCACTAGAAAGAGCTTCTCGATCTGCAATACTTGAAGCCAACCTGAATCAACCTAAATTCCAGTTCGAATTCAACCCTAATCTTTAATTATCAAACCCATTAATCCACTCTTCTGAATCGTCAACAGAAAATACTCAAATTCATCACAAATCCCATCTGAACTTAATTGCATCTGTTACACGATCTGTTCATCATCTCAACTCTTTTATCTTCTCTTCATTCTCAGGTAAACAACTCTCAAATTCGTATTCAAATCTTCCTCCCTGAGTTCTCTCGAAACTGTATGAAACAATCGTGACTTAGATCCATCCTTTTCCTTGTATTCTCTCCACGAAACTTCGACTAACCCTTAGTGAAGATCCACGACTCATGGCTAGCCGGCGGTGAGAACCGTAGTAGCAACTCTGGTGAATAGAACCAGTCCTAGCTAAGAAGATAAAAATTACTTTGCTCAACTAGTTTAGCCAGGGTTATACATGGGAATGGATTCAAGCATCCCCGTTCTGGATATGGGCCGCCATGATCAATACTTGGCATGTTAGTTTTGGATAACCGACAGCCTAATTCTTTGCTCAACTCAATTGTCGGTCTTGGGAATCCAACAATTGATTTTTCACTTCCTTCGCCGCACAACCTTAGCTGGCTCTAAATATCACTCGCCTGTGAATTGACCTTTTTTGCCTTATACGCTCCAAATGGATGGTTTTTTCTTTCTTTTGATCCAAATGACTCCAAAGTACCTAATAAACTCAAAAGCAAATATAAGATACATAATTTACACGATAATAGCAAAGAAAGCATAAATACTAGATATAAAATTAGGTGTTTCCGACACCTATCAGGAGTGACACCCTTAACTGGGTTCAAGACAAGAAAGGTAAGCTTCCTGTCAAAAGTGCCTATATAAAAAAATTAGCAACCACTCTGCTGATAACTCTGGTCCTCAACTGGTAAGTAGTAATGTTTGGAAAGCTCTTTGGGATTGTAAAATCCCACATAAGGTTAAACTTTTTGCGTGGAAGTGTCTTAAAGACATAGTTCCTACTAGGGACAAGCTTTCTAAATACAAGCAAGGAATTGATGTGCATTGTAATATTTGTAATGCTACTTTTGAAACTGCCGAACATATGTTACTGGATTGTCCTTATGCTAGGTCCATTTGGCTTGGTGTTAATGTGAATGTCAGTAATGTAAAGAATGTGCATGACAGTTTGTTTAACTGGATCATTAGTTGGTTTGCTACTAGTATTTCTAGTTATGTTGCTTAATCTCCAGATAAGATGCATTTTCTATATTTACTTATGATCACTGTTTGGACTATATGGAAAGATAGATGCACAGTTGTTTTTCAGAGGAAAAATCCAAATAGAAGTTTCAGTATAAACAATAGTTTGTCTTTGCTTGATAACTGTAAGAGGAATGTTTCTATTGTATCTAACACAATTGTCAGTCTACAATTGCAGCCGCAATACTGGGATCTTAGAAGGAGATTACATTAAGATTAATGTTGATGCTTCTTTTCTTAAGGATAATTCAACACGAGGCACTGCACTAATAGCTAGAAATTTTGCAGGCTGCTCCTACGGAGCTAAAGGGAGCTTCTACAATGGAGGAATGATCAAAGATCATGAAGTGGAGCAGTTGGAATGCCTGGAAATGCATGAAGCAGTGAACTAGGCAATCTCAAAAAAAAAAACCAAAGTCATTTTTGAATCAGATAGTGAAGCATTAGTTATGTCAATAAAGGAAGACATTTATTATGTTCATTGGCTAAATCAAGGTTTAGTTCCAGACATTAAGTTTTTACTTCAAATCCAAGTTAATTTTATTTGTCAATCAGTCAAAAGATCCAAGAATAGAGTAGCAGATTTAGTAGCCAAAAAGTGTAGAAGTAGTGGTATCAATTTTGATTATGTGGACAATTTCCCATCTGATATTACTTCTTGGATTCAGGGGGATAATACAGGATGTACCCTGATTGAATAATCAATAAAATTTCTTTTTGAATAAAAAAAAAAAAAATCATCCTACCAAAAATCTTGGCAAGTTAATAGGCGAGCCTTCTTCGCACAATGATTTTCACGTGTCTTGTGTGAAGTCTTGGAAGAGGAAAAAAAATTCCCGCAAAAATTCACTTATTCGTGTGGAGAATTTTCCGAAATGATATTGGAGACCTCCGTAAGATAGGGAAGCACATACCTGGTGTTGGGAAAATTGGCACCCCGGTGATTTGAACCAAACATGGAAGAAATAATAAGATAGACGGAAGATAAAGAAGCACACACAACCACAACACAAGATATACGTGGTTCACCATTGCAGGCTATATCCACGTCCAACACCACCAGAAAAACTTCCATTAAATCAAAGACCATTACATGCTCTTTCCGCAACCTAAAACATGACCCAAAGAGTTAACAAGACATACCCGAGAACACCATTGAAGAAACCACATAAACCAACTCTCTAAACCATTCTTCAAACCAACCTCATGTCTTCTCTTCTACACCATCATCACAACTGCTAGTAACAGAGGAGAAGCACTAGAAACTTGGTTCCCTAAACACTAAAACACCAAAATCCTCTCTCTACAAGTTTTTCTCTCACAACGATATTGACCTTCATGGTAGCACACGACCCTCCTAACAAAGAGACCGAAATTCTAAGCACAAGGATTTATCACTCTTCTAGGTTGGATATATACAAACCTAAAATTTTAGTCATATATATAAAAACACAAACTTGGCCACCAAGTTTTAGTCTCCTATTAGGAAACTAAACTCTTTCCTAAATTCTATCAAACCTAGATTAGGAAATCCCCTCAATGTGGAAATGGTTCTAGAAAAGAAAACCCCACTGTTTTCCTAACAATCTCCACCTCGGATCATACTATCAAGCATGAGACGATCACAGGAAATCACCTTCATCTTCCGCCAGAGTTATTCACCATCTCTATATACCCGTAGAATTATTTTTGAAGCTCAAACCCGAACTTCCATTTTTATAGAACCATCTCATCGACCAAATTAAACACCATGATGTTGATAAAAATATTCAAACCATCTTCTTCAGAAGAACACTTGTGAAACTGGCCACGTTTTACAAACACCATGAAAATCTTCAATCACTATCAACGAATCCTTGCACATACTCCGCCATTGATCACCAAGAGAACCATTCATGAGTGCCAAATATTGCATATTTATACACCTTTTTATTGGCATTTAACTCATCTTTTGTGCTCAAGAATCAGATATTATCCCAGATTTTGTGTTTTCTTTGTTTTCAAGAATAAATATTTGTATTAATTAATTTTGTGTTTTTAGGTAATAAATAAAGCTTGGAGAAATTGAGGAGCCAAAAGAGCGAAGAATTGGAGGCAAGCGTCTATGGAGCAGATAGCCAAAGCCCGTGCGCGAATCAGTTGCAACCCGACAAGGAAGACATGGGCTAGAGCTACCCATGACCCGGATCCGAACCCGCTCATCCCGAGCCGTTAAGATCTTCACTCGCCACATCCTACGCTCGCTCCGACTTCCTCATCATATCTTGATGCGCTCGCTCAACACCAAAACACTCCGAGTCTCTCTCAACCATTCAGATCTCGTCTCGTTGCATCCAACGCTCGCTGAGGCCTTCTCATCATTCCTTTGCTGCACCTACTCAACACCACAGCACCCATAACCCTATACCCTATTCGATCAACCCATTTCTTCTTTTTCTTCTTCTCTTTCTTCTCTTCTCTTCTTCCCCCATACCTCTGCAAAACCCATTCTCCACCTTCTCCTCCCTTACCCGTTCAGAGACCATCATCACCGCCACCTTCACCACCAACTCCATACCCTGACAGAACCAACCACAACAGCTTCTCCATCAGAGCCTACTCCGCACCACCTCTCTAGGTCTAGGTTTTCTCTCTCTTAGCTTCTCTAACCCTAGAAGCTAACTTAGAGAAAACTAGAACTAGGGTTCTCGACTAACAACCCCAGCATGGAGCTCTGAAGACGAATTGACAGAAGGGAGAAGCGATTCAGAGACGTGGGTGAGAGGTTTCCATTTAATTTCTATTTTAAAGTAAATTAGGGTTTGAAGTTTGGGGAATTCTGTGCATGTATAAATAGAATTGAGGGGTGTGCGAAAAACCTTATGCCTGGACTAGCCAGAGCACCAATTTAGGTTTAATTTGTAGTTTTATTGTGTTTTTGATGTTTTAATTTAGTATGCTAGGGTTTCATTGAAACCCTAATTCCATGTTGTGTTAAACTCTGTTGAACTATTCTTGAGTGCTAAATTATATCAGACAACTTCAATTTTAACACCTCAATGCTTTTCTCTCACAATGCATGCCAAGTATACATTGTAGTTAGGTTGTATCTGTGTTGAATGTGTTTCAGCTCTTACTTCAATTACTATTGCTAATTCTTTTGACTAGTTGTGCTTAATTAGACAACTAGTGCTCTAGGTTAGTGCCTTAGCTGAATATTGAAGTGTCACTAGGTGAAACTCCTTAGATAAGTGGTAGAATTGACAAACTTCACTTATCTGGCATAGGAACAAGAACTTCAACTTAGTTGAACACACAATAGGAGTTAGTGGTGGATTTGAAGACTCTAGCATCCCCATTGTCACTAGTTACATTTTATTTATCATTCCTTAGTTCATTGTCACTACAACTTAGCCGTATCGGCACAAAACCCCGTTGTCACATTACCACCCGAAATTCGATTAAGTAAGCCCTTTAGATCAACTCTCGGCACCACAAGTCTCTGTGGGATCGACCTGTACTTTCCACGTCTGATAGACACTGTGCACTTGCAGTTTAACAAGTAGGCTAAAATCAGACCCATTTCCAGGCCCACCAAGTTTTTGGCGCCGTTGCCGGGGACTTGGCGTGTGCCCTGTTGATCCATTGCTATCTTTACTGAGTTTCATTTCACCTTGTACATACTCACTTTACATTTTTTCTTTTAGTCCTGTTCTAGTATAACTTAGTTTAATACTTGCATATCTTAGTTAATATCATGTTTGTTATTTGCCATCTCACCCTGTGATTCCCCGTTAGCTATTTTTCTTTTGCTCTTGTTAGCCCATTATCTCTTATCTTGTAGCTCTGCATCTGTAACTTAGCTGCAATATTCACTAGCCCTATAATCTTGTAGCTCATTTGAGTTTTGTCATTAGTTTACAAGGAGACTAAGCAGCCCTGTATCTTAGTGTCACTTGTAATTCTTGTCCCTTGTCGGTCCAAATTACTCTCAAGCTTGTGCTGGTATCAACCTTGATCTTTTTGCTATAACATACATACTCCTGGGAACTAAACTCTCTCTTGAGTAAGCGGTACTGTGTCTTCTTTGTGCAAGCCAACCCAAGGAAGACAAGAAAAAGGCGCGAACTCCGAGTTCACAAAGCCACCGAGCAAACCGCAATTCGGGTAAGTGGCTCCATGATAAGTGAATACACCCGATTAGCCGAGTATACCATGTTGTGTGCATGAGCTGTGATATCTTAACCTTGTTAACACCTGTGCTATAACCCTCGCCTTCCATCTCGCTCCGAGCCGAACTCCATTTTGAGAAGCAGTGTGAGTTGAGCTGACTTGGATAGCCAGGACTAGCCGCACAACCCCGAGCTTACCACCACCCCGTCTTTGTGTGAACCATGAGTATACTCTTTGCTTAACTGCAGCCCTCTCAGAGTTTGTTGAGCTTGAGCCAGCATCCTAGCTAAACTGGTTAGCTGAGTTACTTTTGTTGCATAACCCACCTGAGCATACCCTGAGCTCAACCATGTGCCTAATTGCTCTACACATTGCTAGCCTGCTGATCTGTGCAGCAGTGAAACTGTGCTAAACATCTTTGTTTGTGCACCAGTAAGCCATTGATTCCTGAACTGCTGCTAATTGAATGATTACTTGCTGAGAAATTATCTATGTGCATGTTCTTGATGTGACTAGCCGCCCCGGTACCCCCGCATGATTAGCTACCCCGCTAGGCAACCATCCATAATTGTCTGTTGACTTGTATGCATATCTCATTGACACTTGAGCAGTTTTTGAAACTTTAAAGTGTGTGTTTTCCTGTGACCTATGCACTGAAACTAGGGTGAAATAGTGCAGATTTTCACCGTGCTGTAACATCTTGTAGAGTTGAGCTATAACTTGGTTAGCCAAGTCAGCTGCAGCCCTAGTGATGCCAACTGAGATAACTCTCAACCCCATTTTTACCCTCTGATTGTGTGCATGAGCTGTGATCTCCTAGCTTAAGTGAAACCTGCGCTCAACTCCAGCCCTTGAAGCTGTTGAGTGTGAGCTGCAGCTTGGGCAGCCACATTAACACCATCAGCCTTGGAATTTCACTTGTGTTGCATACCCAGTGTGCTGTGAGAGTATTGAAATTGTGTATATGAGTAGTTGCTGATCTGTGCTTCATACCCATTTATGCATCTGCCCTGTGCACATCACCCTGAATTATTGTTTTTTCTTGCTCTGTGCTGATCTGTTTGCCTAGACTGTGCACATAGCCAGTGCATGAGCTGAGCTGGGCTTAGACTTGTGCTGTGTGAACTTGCCAATCTGTGCACCAAACTGTCATGTGATGTGCCTAGGCTGTCTTGTATTGCTCTGAGTTGTCTGAGCACATAAACCAACCATTGTGCTGTGCAAAATTTTTGAGAATCTGTGTAAACAGAAACCCACAAACCTGGGCTGCAAACAACAGCCCACATAACTTGCACCTGTGTAACTAGGCTGTGCACACGGCCAGTGCTTGAGCTTGCCAATATCTGCACCAACAGAACCCTATGCACAATCTTTGCCTACCCAGTGTTGTGCATCTCGCTTCTGACTAACCGTGTGCACAAAACCGAGTTCACCACCACCGGCTGGCGGTCGCCAACCTTCGACCATACTGTTGTGGGCTGTTTACACATCACCTGGGCGCATAAGCTAAAACCCACTTACTTGGGCTTTGCATTCTGAACTTTCAGCCCACATCAGCTAACTTGTTGGGCTGTGCACAAAACTGAGCCCACACCCACTAGGCTTTGCAAACAACCTAGGCTACACAATTCCACTTAACTTGGGCTGCAACCAACTAAGCCCACATAAGCTTGTGTAACTTGGCTGTGCATTTACACACAACCTGGGCTTTGCACATAACCAAGCCTACAGCCCACAAAACCAAATCCCAACCAAACCAAAGCCCTCTTAAACCAAATCAGCCCATTTAAACCAAATGAAACCCAATAAACCAAACTGAGCCCACTACAACTGGGTTTTGAGTTCAATTTGAGTGCTAAATCATGTTAGGAAATTTGTCTGCAACTAGGGATACAAACAAATCAATTAGAGAGCTTGCTTACGGGCATGCTTCACGGATGAACTCCCCACATACCATAGTGATTTTAGGGAGTATTATGAGCCTTCTCGGGGCCCGACCTTGGATACTCATACCCTAACCATCATGAGCACATGTATCGGTCACCACACAGTGGGGAGTTGAACAATTTTATACTCCCCGACTCCTTGTTTACAATCACTAATGGAAACGCTCATGGAACAAAATGCTAGGCTTGAACTGAATGCAATACATGACCATCCATATAGCAACATGCATGATCATCCCTTCTCTAGTGAACCATGTGCACAACCATTTAATGATTATTCATATGAAACATGCATACCCACTATTGAAGACTCTCCCTCCATTGAACAATGTCACATGTTCTTAAAGATGAACCTTATTCATTTAGAAAAGGAAGAATGGAAGGCAGTTCATGATAGGATGATTATTGTCCCTAATAAAGTAAATCTTGAAAATAGTGTTTCTATTCCTACTCATGCAACTAACACTGAATATGAACCTAATCTAGAGGTAAATGAGTATACTAGAAATGCTAATAGGGAAATGCATTTTTGTTATGATGATGATGATGATGATGAATATGATATGTTAGAAGAGCATGTGTATGCAGATAATATGATGGAATCTTTGGGTTCAGAGACGTTAGGCGCCTCTTCTGTGAATCCTATGAATGATACTTCTTCTAACATTCATATATGTGATGTTGATTCTGAGCTTGGGTTTGTGAAATTCTTCAGTGAATGTGAGCATGCTACACAACTTGCTTGTGACTTAAGAAAGGATGAATCTTCTGTTGACACTAATGTTCTTTTGGATCATGATATTATTGTTGTGTCTGATTCCCTGCCCTTATCACAATATGTTGCCTTCTCTGATGATTATGACATGGAGATTGATGAATTGTTCTATGCAGGTGAACATGATTTACCCTCTTCTGACTTTAGGAAAGTGTGTGATGGTGCAAATGATTTTATAAATGAACACAACTTAGATGTACCTAACCCCTCTCCTGAGTCACAAATTGAAACTCCTCCACCAAACCTAGGTGTAGTTTGTAACAAAATTGCAAAACCAACTTTTCTGAAAATGCCTAACTTAGGCCTAGAGCTTTGTGCTTCCCAAGTCCTCTTGGACTACTTTGCATCAAAGTATAACACCTTTAGGGAACCACAGTTGGAATGTGTATGTCTGCCTGTTCTTAGCAAAACTCATTTTGAGTTAGACCTTTTGCATGATGTACCTTTAAAATTGCAAGATTTTGTGCTCAAAACCGCATCCGTTCACAAGTTTAGGTTTGGGGAAAATCATTCCCATTTGCATCTTACTTGCACTATCATGTTATATTTGTGTAAGGTCTGCTGATGTTTGTACATATTTTCTATTGGGTTGATCCTCAACTCTTTAGATTGTTAGTGTATGGTGAATTCTCATTGTATATAATCCAGTAGGACTTGTTAAATTTTTCTTTCTTGAATCGGTTGAGTCTTCTTGTACATATATTGTGCTAATCCGATATGATCTCCGCTGAGAATGTTGGATTCTAGCCTTGATTAGTGAAGCTTCAACCTTGCTTCCGCCGACATCCGGTAATCTCTTCCCTTTTCTCCTCTCAACATAATTCTCATGGTATGTGACTGTTTAAATTCTTTATATCTGTTGACACATTGAGGACAATGTTTGATTTAGGTTTGGGGGTGTGATTTGCATGTAGAGTTTTTAGTCTTTTTGTTTTCCTTCTTATTTTAAATTAAAAAAAAAAAAAAAAAAAAAAAAAAAAATATTTTTGTAAATAAAAACCTCCAACTTTTAGAAATTTTAGAGTCACTAGCATGCTTCTAGCTATGTTTACATAGAGAGTCTGACCGAAATAACAAGAACTTCAACTTAGTTGAACACACAATAGGAGTTAGTGGTGGATTTGAAGACTCTAGCATCCCCATTGTCACTAGTTACATTTTATTTATCATTCCTTAGTTCATTGTCACTACAACTTAGCCGTATCGGCACAAAACCCCCTGTTGTCACATTACCACCTGAAATTCAGTTAAGTAAGCCCTTTAGATCAACTCTCAGCACCACAAGTCTCTGTGGGATCGACCTGTACTTTCCACGTCTCCGATAGACGCTGTGTACTTGCAGTTTAACAAGTATGCTAAAATCAGACCCATTTCCAGGCCTACCAACCATCCAGAAGAATCATCACTAGCTCCACCTAATCAGTAAGCTAACAACATATTGAACTCTAACCCAGAAAGGAAGAATCACCTTCAATATCATACTCCATCACATGTCATGATTACCGTATATATGAAACAAATCATCAGACATCTCCATTGTGATGAACATGCTTAATCCTTTAAGCGATTCTCAAAACCATCACCAATCTGACATACTCTTTAGCACCATCACATCCAACATACTCGCTTAGAAAATATACCGTGTGAATGCACATATTACCGTGGTACAAGATTTCGAGATCGGGCACATTCCTGAAATTACGTGCAAGCCATCAAAAATACTTTAATATAGACTTAAGAACACAAATCTATAACATCTCGTGCATACTTCGAAGCTTTGCTGGTCCTGCTTCTACATGAGACTTCACAGCCCCATCATTTCTTAAAAATTTGTAACCCATTATTTATAGTGTATGATTACTAACACTCTTCAAGAAGTATATATGTATTCCACCTCATTCGGCCTTATTTTTCATCCTATGCTACATCATAAAACTGAACGAAGAACATAAACTTCTACCAAGTTGAACCTCTCAGATTCGTAAATCACATCACAAATCCATCTTTATGTAAACACCGGTTGAAACATTATCTTCAAAACATATTTCTCCATCGAACAATAAACCATCGTTCCATTCCATATTTTCAATCACACCCTCCCGTCCAAAGCTCTGATACCAATTATTGTGAAAATTAGCACCCAGAGCGCAGCGGAATACATGATCACAAAGGGCAATTGGTGATTTGAACCAAACATGGAAGAAATAATAAGATAGACGGAAGATAAAGAAGCACACACAACCATAACACAAGATATACGTGGTTCACCATTGCAGGCTATATCCACGGCCAACACCACCAGGAAAACTTCCATTAAATCAAAGACCATTACATGCTCTTTCCTCAACCGAAGACAAGACCCAAAGAGTTAACAAGACATACCTTAAAACACCATTGAAGAAACCATAGAAACCAACTCTCCAAACCATTCTTCAAACCAGCCTTATGTCTTCTCTTCTACACCGTCTTACAACAGCTAGTAACAGAGGAAAAACATGGAAAAACTAGAAACTTGGTTTAGGGAAAAGCCCCATACCCTAAACACTAGATCACCAAAATCCTCTCTCTACAAGTTTTTCTCTCACAACGATATTGACATTCACGGTAGCACATGACCCTCCCTAACAAAGAGACCCAAATCCTAAGCACAAGGATTTACTACTCTTCTAGGTTGGATATATACAAACCTAAAATTTTAGTCATATATATAGAGAACACAAACTTGTCCACCAAGTATTAGTCTCCTATTAGGAAACTAAACTCTTTCCTAATTCTATCAAACCTAGATTAGGAAATCCACCTCAATGTGGAGACGGTTCTAGAAAAAAAAACATTATTTTCCTAACACCTGGTATATCATTGGGATGTATTTTTGTCATATCCAAGTTAAGAATATTTACTATCGGTTCTTACAATGCCCTCTCATACAAGTTAGTATCATTTGTTTCATTTTCGAGTTTTAGATCCGACTTTCTCAATATCACAATTAGGAAAAGGTTCTAATTTTTCATTAGATTTTAACTACTATTAAGGGGTATAGTTTCTGTCTTGGAGCATGTTAATTATAGGCTATTCGAAAAGCTCGTGACTCCATAGTATTCGAGAACAAGCTAACTAATAGTTTTTGCATAATATTTGTTCTGGTTTAACTCATATTACCATGCTGATAACTGTGAATTTGAACAAGTGGTTAGTCCGATAAATCAATCCATTACAGTTGTTCATGAGTAGATGCTTCCTAATGATCCATAGTTGAAGATTAATGTTAATGCTGATGTATTTATTTAGATCAGAGAACAACTTGTGTTGCAATTGCTCGTAACTGTTAAAGTTGACATCTTAGTAGCTACACAGAGGTATTTCAACATAAGCTTCGCATGGTTGTAGAAGTATATGGTTTTTTACTTGCAGCCAGTTGACTGCCAACATCAACTATAGTTGCATAATCATAAAAAGAATGGGTTAACATTCTCAATGGTCCCTCTAGTGGCATCCCTTTGAGGATTATGGGAATTGTGGAAGATATCGAGAGGGATCCAATTTAGTTCCCCCGAGATTTACAGGGGGTAGTCAAACAAGATTTCTACGAACTTTTGTAGATTTTTAATCTGAGTGACTCCCTGAGATTTTCTGAAAATTTATAGTGATTATGTGAGAGTATTTTAGAGAGTCTTTGTGACTTGTAGAGACGAAAAATGAGATTTGTGGGGACAAATATGAGACTTGAGAAAGTTTATGTGATTCATATAGACAAAAAATTGTATAATATCCCCTGATTAATTCCAAACATTATCGATTATTTTATTATTCACGTTATAGTAATAATAAAAGTACCATGACTACCTAATGAAATATGTGTCCATCGTCAAAATAAATCCACTGCTTTCCCATGCCTAAATTTCCATTCTCTTTATTCCACTTGTCCCACATTTTATTTTTTATGCTATTTGCCCCAAAGTAAAGACGTGAAGGTAACCAAAAACGGAGGAGGCAACTTCGCTACTGATTTCCTATGCGGAATTCTATTACTGCACAAGTGGCCCATAAGTGTATTGCTGCATAAGGAGAGAAAAAAATGGTTCACTCCCAAAACCAAAAAATCTCCAAATTTCCAAGTCTCCCAAAATATCACCTCTTGAGGAGAGATATCTACCATGCCTATTTTCAAAAAAATGTCTCTCCAAATCTCTGAAAACAACAAATCAATGACTTTCAACTCTCCTTCAAATAACATGAGTTTGAAATCCTAATCCAATAACATAAAGTTTCATAGAATTTTAATGACTTGAAAAAGTATCTAACCAATAACAAGAGACATTAAGAGACTCTTCAAAAGTCTCCATGGACTAACAGTAGATTTGACAACTCCCCAGAAGTCATTCAAAATCTCATTTGACTACCATTATTCACCGAAGAGAATGGAAGTCATAGATTATAAATTGGAAGCTAGCTGCAGTTCATCTAAAAGTAGTATTGAATCTGGTGTAAATAGCCATGTCTGGCCGGTCTTACAACATCACTCGAGTTTTTGGAATTAAGGCTGGGTTTGGTAAAAAACAATTTCTTTTCGAAAAGCACTTTCAAAAAATATATATAGTAATTATTTTTCATATTAGTGTTTGGTAAAATATTTTCAAAGTGCTTTTAAACCAAAGCACTTCAAAAATTCCCTAACTTTTAAAAGTTGGGGGAGAGGAGATTTTAAAGAACGCGCGATTGGGGGATACTTAAACTAATTGGGGGATATAAATTACTTCCCCCAACCAATATTGTTTGCTAAGGGGTGTTTTGTGGGGTAAAAATACTAAAATACCATTACCTTAAAATAAAAATCTAAGAACTTAAAATCAAAAAACAAAATCATATCCCCCATTTCCATCTCCATTGCCGGCATTCTCGTTAGGGTTAGGGCTTTAAAACCTAAATATTCTCCACTTTGAAAATGATATTTTTTTTTTACATTCGGAAGTGATGAAGACCATGCCGGAAGTGATGAAGACCATGCCGGTAGTGATGAAGACCATGCCGGAAGTGATGAATACCATGCGGTAGTGATGAAGACCATGCCGTAGTGATGAAGACCATGTCAGAAATAAAAAAAAAATTACATCGCAGGAAGTGATGAAGACCATGCCGGAATTGATGAAGACCATGCCGAAAAATGGTGCCGTCATGCTTGGTAACTAACATTCAATGCCGTAACTAAATGCCGGCATGCTCGATAGAAATCTATCAATGCCGATAGTCAAGTGAAAAAAAAATTCAATTTTCTGGATACTTTACATCATGTGCCGGCAAAGAAAAACCAGCAACATACTATGCCGTTAGCAGTACCGGTATGCTCGAGAATTAACTTACTGTGCCGGCAGTGGACTGATTAAAACCAGGAAAAACTTCAAAACGGAATAGGTTTCATGAAAATTTCAAGAGGCAAACATTTATGAAAATTTCCAACAAATGCCGGCATGGATGGACGACCGACAACAACGCCGGCACTGTGTTGGTTGAATATTCCCTGGTACGTTAAAATATGGTGTGCCGGCATTGATATAACTATGAATACCATGTCGGTTTAGGTTGTTCCGGCATGGTATTCATAGTTATATCAATGTCGGCATGATGTTTTGTAGGTGCAGCCATGGTGAATCCAAAGTTACATCTGGAGAAGAGTCAACATTAAAGATATATTTGTTGCTAACGTGAAGACTCAGAGACATCTCTTTGGTCACTATGGTCACTCATCTCAACCAAAAAATTTGAACCCAACATTCATGATTCTAATCTCTCCAAAATGATAAAGATTTCTATAAATCATTTTCAAACTAATCAATTAACATAACTAATTATTATTAACCACTAAACCTGATTAATGAGGGGTAGATTAGGAATTAGTGAAAATACATAGATATGGGGGTTAACTTGATTACAATTTAAATCCCGTTTTTGTCTTTTTCCTATATCCCCCAATTAATATAAGTATCCCCCAATCGCGCGTTCATTTTAAAAGCTCTGGAAGCATAAGTTTTGGTCCCACCTTATTTTAATGCACGATCTTTCTTTTATATCCCTACTATTAATATAAATGACCAAATTTTCCTTAAATATTTGATAATCAATTTCTTATTCTCCATATCATATTGTTTAAAGATTGTAATTTTAAATCTATGTCATTTTTTATTTTTTTTAGTAAATCCAAATTGATTTAAATCTATGTCACAATCGTTAAAGATTATTATTTTCACTTTCAAATTATATTTTATAAATCATTTTAATTAAACTAAAACAATAATAATAAGACCCAATACTAAATAAATATTTGATTTTAGTATAATTATTTTTTTAACCCCAAATTATCTATAATGCAAAATAGTTACTCAAAATATATATAAATATCTAATTATGTTTAAATCTTATATAAAATAGAATAAAACTATGTTAAAAGATTATGTCTGTTTTTGTCATTTGTTACATCTACAATAAGTGAACCTATATTCTATCGAACACAAGCTGATAATTTTTTTAATTAGCTTTAGCTTTTAGTATATAGTTTACCAAATAATTAATCTATGCTTTTTTACAAAGACAATGTGTAAAGACAAAGCAGAAAAGCGCTTTTACAAAAGCCTCAACATTACCAAACTAAGCTTAAAATTCTTACAAAAGATGTTAGAAAAAATATTCTTGAAAATTAGCCACCCAACTTGTGGTCCCCCCTTAAGTTCTTGTCAGCTGTTTATTTTTGCACCCTTGAGATTGATGCTCTGGCACTTTAAAAGGTTAGCCCATTTCATTGCTTCAAAAGCTTTTTAACTGTCTCCTTGGTCTTTGGAGTGCACTCTGGTAGCATATCTTTTCCTGCCAATTAGGATACCCATTGAAGAGGAAATATATAGTCCAATACCAGTGAGCTCAAAAACTCTGTCATATATTTTAAGATATGAGAAATTCAGATAGTTGTTTGTGTGCTCAATAAGGGAGATAGTTTGGGTCCTAGAGTTAATGATTAATTATCTGGTGCGTTTGGAAAAAAATTCATAATGATTTATTATCTGATTGCCAAAGTGAATAGGATTTGGAGTTTTCTGTTGGGAAATAGTTTCACACCTTGCCTTACAAACAAATCAACGGATGGTGACACTGATTTCAGTTCAACTGCCCCAATAAGTAGGAACAATTGCTTCTTTTAAAACATTCCTTGCACCAGTCAATGACATTGCTAGGACATTGAGAAGTTGTTTCGAGATTGATACTCCACTGAGCCCATACTGCCTTAGTGAAGACACAATGCATGAAAAGATATTCCTTTGTTTCAGGAGCATTATTACATAGTTTACCAATTGGATCAATAATATGGATGAAAGAGGAATGGTGGTTGCTAGGGGGTAGAATGTCTGATTTAAGTTTTTAGGCAAATATTTGAATTCTTGGTATGGTGTTCATTCTCCAGATTTGTTGAGCAATTTTGTCAATTGGCTGCCAATCTTTTTGAGCTAGATATTGTACATAGATTTTACAGAGAAGATGACTTGAGGATGGTGTTTCCATCTGAGGATATCCTTATTGTCAAGAGAAAGTTGAATTTGAGTAGCTAGCAGGAAGTTGAAGTTAGATAGACATGATCTGATGGAGCAAAAATTCCATGAGCCATTGACAATGAGATCACTAACCAGGTTGGGAGTATTAGGACAAGGTTGGTGTTGGGTATCTAAGGGCTCAAATTGACTAGGAAGCCATAGGTCATTCCTTATATTGATCGGTCGTGATGTCCCGCATTGCCGCGCATAGCAGTTTTGCAACCTAGCGGGTTGCTAGCCATTAGATGAACAAAATCTCTTTATTTTGATATCTTCCATAAAGTTACCAACTGGTGACATCTATCAAGGAAAAGATATAATTTCTACTAGATCCTTAAAGTTAATTCTTATTTAATATCATGGGTTTGAATCGTTTGATCAACAGCAACAGAGAAATAATAATAATTATTATTCAATAAGCAGACAAAAACCTATTGATTTTCAGTTTTTTTTTTTAACATGACATCACTTTGGTGATTAATTGCTTGCCCTCTGTGTTTCTACTTCATTTAGGAAGTCACGAACTTGATGATGATATCAACAAGTTTTTTATCTGACATGTATCCGACCTCCATTTCTCTACTTGAATCAAGCTAATGTCGATTGATTCCTCCATGCAAGCAATACAACAATAATATTCATGCAGATGATCATCATACTCTGCTCTCATGAAGCCAAATCATATGCATGCGCCAATAGATATCAGCAAAAATTCACTGCTTTCCTCAAATTAAATTGTGAAAAAGAGATCCTTACCAACGAAATAAATGTAATATTGATATCTGTAAGGAGGTTGTTTTAATTTCATTAAATTGATTAAAGGACTTGTTTGCAAATATATAGACCGACAGTTGTTTGTTTATCATCAACGATGGAAAATGAATATATATTAGTATCCAAGGGTTGTCCTTTGCTAGCTTACAAAGCTATCCTAAGCTGTCGCGTGGGGTAGCATTTGCCTATGTTGATATCCTTTCCATTCCCAACTTCCCAAATACAATGTTTTTGTATTTGTTTTATTCTTATGTGAATTTGCTTCCAAGCCCAGGAAGCACTTAAGCACAAGAGGAATGGAAAGGTTTAGAATTCGGGTAGTATATGTGTTTCATACAAAGAGCAAAAAGAGAATAAAGATCCTGAAAATTCATCCATTTTTGGAAAATAAAGCCAGATTCCATGATTTCATATTTGTCATCCCGTTGCCGCCATTTTCTTTGTCTTTGGAAAGACCAGTCCAGGCTCTTGGATAAAAGCCTTTGTTATTACTGTATTTTCCCACTAGTAATCCCTCATAATACCATTGGCTTTCTTGACGGTAGCAGCAGGGAGGATGATAGTGGAAATTGTACAAACAATAATGGGTTCAAGAACAACTTTGACCATAACATTTCTACCACCGTGAAACTGGTGCTTGTCTCTCCAACCTTTAAGTCGATTTATATATGATCAATTACCTTATCAAAACTATCAATCTTAGATCTATTGGTAAAAAGAGGAGTCCCTAGGTATTTGTCATCATTAGAGATCCTCTGCACATGAAGAATATTAATTTTTGGCTTAAGTGTTGGAAGTTTTGGAGAAAAAAGATGTACCAGATTTATTGAAATTTATTATCGGCCAAAAGAGTCAAAAGAAGAGAGAGAATGTCCTTTTTTTCTCCAAACGATTTTAAGTTTTGATTTTTTTAACGTTCTTTTGATGATCTTGATCAGCCTCGGTTGATTCAAGATGATTGAATCATCTGTTTCCGGTACTAATAACCCTAATAATACTTTTGTTCAATAATTCGTTCACCGATAAGGTTAAGGGGAGGAAAACCATAAACCATACTACAATTGATATTTTTGCGTTACCAAACCCTACTTTTAAAGAGGGTGAACCGGCTCTTGAGATACCTACATATTTCTTCCAAGAAGGATGTAAGATGTTCCAACATAGTCTTATTGCGAGACTAGATTTTACTGGTTTGAAGCTTCATGAAGTTAAACAAACCCTAGAAAGCCAGTGGAAGCTCGGTTTGAATATATGCAAGTTCATCATGTGATCAACTGAAGAAGATAAAGAGAAGATCTGTGGCAATACATGGTATGTTAATCAACATTAATTGATGGTTATGGATTGGTACCCGGGTTTTAACCATGACAAACAAAGAACCTCCCATGCAACACTATGGGAGAGATATCCAGGGCTTCATGTTGAATTATGGACTAAAAGATGTTTTATTTTTATGGGAAAAATTCTTGGACACCAGTTGTGCGGTTCACCAAAGAATCCTAAATTAGAATATGGCAATTTTGCTTCAATTCTAGTGGATATTGATTTTTCTAAGCACATACCAGAGAGGATACACTTAACTGCAAGGGGTAAAAGCTTTTGGAAATATGTTGAAATTCCAAACTATCCTAAATTATGTTTAATATGCAATATTATTGGACATAATGATGAAGATTGTAAAAAGAAAGCACCAAAGAAGAATGCTCCTAAGAAAAGAAACCAACAGTTGGTTCTTGCTAAAAAACAGCCAGCAAAACAAGTTAGGGAAGGAGTAAAGTGGAAGAAAGCTAGCAAACAGTTCAATACTGTTGTTGACAGTGGTGTTGATACGAGTCTTCAAGTGGTGAATATTGAGGAGAATGCTGTTTTGGAGAAAGCCAAACAATTTGAGGATAAGATTGCGACATCTGAAGCTGCTATCCGGGATGCGATTGCTGAATTGGAGAGAACTAAGCAGGACGCAATTACGCATGCAGTATTAGTCTCAAAGGTTAACATGGCGAGAGCTAAACCTAATGGGACCAAGTCAAGAGTGGATGTTGAATTGGCAATAACTAAGCATCCATCACTTGATAAGATTGTTGCATCATTTTCAACTCCTTTGTATAATACATTGATCGAATCTGAGATTTTTTGTCTCCTAATAAGTTCAATGTGCATAGTGATGAATCGGGCTTAACTGATCGTGTAAATCAGTCGGAGGGTATCATTGAAGAAAATTGCACAAATAATGAATTTGTTGATCAATAAGCTATTAAGTGTGTCAAATGCAATAAGTGGGGTACGCTGGATGCTGATGAGAAAGTGTCCAAAATTGAAAAGACGAAAGCAAAGTGTGTACGTGTTAGTACGTCTACTAATGAATCTAAAGAAGTTAACTCAGTTGAGGTAACTGTGTCCGTTAAGGAGTCCAAAACTATCTCGGATTCAGAATTAATGATTCGGTATAAAAATCCAAAAAGGGAGGTGTCCGATTCTGACTAGGATTGATAATCCAAACGGGATGGATTCAGATGACTCTTTGAAGCTAAAGAATAACCATCTCCAAATGTATTATAATGCGTACACTTTGGAATATCAATGGTGTTGTAAAGGTTGAAGTAACTATAAAATTGAGAGACTTAGTTAAAGATTTTAGGCCTGAAATTTTATGCATTGCAGAACATAAGGTTACTTATTCTGGTAATATTATTTCGAGGCTTAATTTACCTGGTTTTAAGAAGGCATATGTTCATAATTTTACGGAAAGTTTCATAGGCAACATCGAGATTCTTTGGTTCGAAGAGTTAGAGGAACCAGTAGTAGTCAACTCAACTAAGTAGACTAAACTGAGGGATTTTTATTTCTTTTGTTCATGCTAGATATTTAGTTATTCGTAGGATACCTTGGCAACAACTCACGGCACACTTAACAATCCCATGGATGATTATTGGTGATTTTAATTGTATTCTACGTGGTGATGAAAAGAAGGGGGGATAGACGTATTTATGTGTCTATTTTGATTCTCGATCTTCTATATTGTTAGTACCCATTTTCGTACTTATTTTGCTATTTTATGTCTTTGTAGGTATTTTTGGAGAAATAAGTTTGTGTGGAAAATCGGCTCGAAAAGTGGTGTTTGCGCTCGCGGGAGAAAATTGCTAAAAGCCCTCATTTGTATAAGGGGAATTTCACTGTTATTTATACCCCGGGAATGATAAGGGGCACCCCATCTTCATCGTTTAAACAAAGATTGTGGCGAGAAAATTCTACACTTGTCTGCGGATTTTACTGGATGAAGTTTGAACGAGATTTAGATGGACTTCTTCATGGATTTGGATGGGTATTAGCCTTTTAAGTCATAAGAGGCTTGGTAATGGTCTCAGATTAGAGAAAACAAAAGAGTTGTGTCCACCATCTTCTTGGCTCAGGGAAAACAAAACTGCGAACCTCCATGGATTGGATTTGTTATAGATTTAGTTAGATTCGGTTGCTGTTTTAGATTGGTAATGACGTGTCAAGGCTAAACAGAGATGGTAATAGCTGCAGATTCGTTAAAAGAGGAAGTATGGTCGAGATTTAGTTAAACAGGGAAAGCCGTGAACCGTTGGATATATATGCCAGGTACGACAAGAAAATAAGGCATGATATGTTCTCTGAGGTTTTATTCATCGAATATAGAGAAGATTTGGGTTAAAAATGGAAGCAGAATATGCGTGAGAAGAAACAGGAATGATTGAAAGACCGTAACTTCCGGTGAAAGAAAAATAAGATAACCGGAGATTTTCTTGAGAATTGATCGAGCTGTGGTATATATAAAGGCTTGTACGAGTCCCATAAGGGGTAAGTGGGAGTTCGGGGCACCAGCAGGAAGAATTGTGAGGATACGGAGCCGAACAGAAGGAGCTGCAAAAAAGTATTATGCTGGTGCATAGGAAGAAGAAGACGAAGAACAAGAAAAAAAATCGCATAGATAGTCTTAGATTCAACAGCAGAAGCAAACTATCGTTCTCTATTGGTTCTGGCAAAAGGCTTATAACGACTGAGGAAACCTATTCCAACTGTTTTCTTTGTAACAGTGACGTCTGTAACACTATTACAGCGTTATAAACTCTTGTTTTATATTATTTCTTCAATAAAAACACCTATTGAGCCATGAGTTATTATTTTGAACGTGTTTTTGATATGAGGAGCTAAACCCCAACACTTACACGATGGAGGAATCCCTTTTTCATCGTTGTGGTAAGTCTGTTTAATTCTTTATATGACTTTTTGCACTAAAATTGAATTGATTTATGATTTCTCTTGAATGGTTGTGATTTCAATTGATGGGTCATGCTTAGCTTAAGTGTTTTGATGTCTCATGCTTTAGACATAGTCATCACTTTCGGAATTTACCTTGGCAAAGAATTAGAGTCAATGAATCTTTATCATATGAGCTAAAATTGTGTAGAATTGATTTTTGAAACACATGATTATGAAAATTGGTGAAATCCTGAGTCTCAGTACCTCTCGATATTGCGACAAACTTGTGTATATATATTTTTTCTTTTATTTTCAAGTCTTAAACCATTCTCATCAAGTTCGAGTTGAACGAACTTTATGTACCACTGTAAAAACTACATTGGGGGGTGTGTTAAGGAACCAAGAACTTCTTGTATTAATGAATTTAGTTATTGGATTGATGACAATAACTTGTTTGAAGATGATTCTTTGGGCTGCAAATTCATTTGGACTAATGGCCAATCTGTGCTCGTCGTATAATTAACAAGTTGGATCGTGCAATCATTAATGAAGCTTGGTTAGCTAAATATGATAATTGGCAGTGTAAAGCTCTTCCAGAGGAAGTTTCTGACCATTCCACTCTTTTATGATAAGTCTTTGTTACTGAAAGACCAAGACGCGCTCCTTTAGGATTCAGAAAATGTGGTTTTCTCGCCCAAATTTCATGCATCTTGTCCATGATAGTTGGAGTGCTCCGGTTAGTGGCTCTCAAAGTTTTATATTCCCTTATAAATTGAAGGGTTTACAGATAGCTTTAAAGGAGTGGAAACAAACTGTTTTTGGTAGTTAACACCCGCTTGAAACAAGCTCAGTTGTGTCTTGGCCTTGGGAAATTCAGATGAAAATCCATCTGATGTATCCAAAATTAATACAATGAAAGATGCTTTTATTATGGTTCAATATGTGCGTATGCAACAACATAATATGCAAAGAAAATTTCGAGAAACAAATGGCTGTTGATGGGGGCTAGCAACTCTTCTTTTTTCCACAACTACATTTAAATAAGAAGAAATAACAATATTGTTTCTGAGCTTGTTACTAAAGATGGTATTACTATCAATGATGCTGACTAACTCCGGGATCATGTGGTTTCTTATTATGAGGCAAAATTCAATGGTATTGATTTACCTACTGATGAACAACTTTTTGACTATGAGCATGAATCTATTTCGGTATAGGAAACTCAGAAGATGGACTCAATACATGCGGTGAAGATATCAAAATTATCATGTTTGATTTGGGTGCGAATAGTGCATTAGGACCAAATGGTTTCTCCGATTTCTTTTGTAGACATTGTTGGGATGTTATACAACATGATTTATTAAAGGTTGTTATATACTACTGGTAGCATAATTCTATTCCTAATTGCATCAATTCTAGCTTGATTATTCTGCTGGCTAAGGTAAGGGGTGCTAATACTCTTTGGAAGTTTAGGCCTATCGGACTTAGCAATTTCTTCTTCCAACTTATTACAAAAATATATCTACCAAATTGGGTGATGTCTTGGGTAAGTTAGTTTCTGATGAGCAGGTGGCCTTCATAAAGGGTATAAATATTCACTAGAATGTTCTTAGAAATGGTTAATGAGCTTCAAATCAAGAGAATTCATGGTAATTTGGGTCTTAAGCTAGATATTTCTCGGGCTTTTGATGTCGTTAGTTGAACTTTTGTTCTGGAGGTATTTAAAAGATATGGGTTTTCTAAAGACTGTTGTTCTTGGATTCTCAATATTATTCAATCTGCTCGTATTTCAATTCTTCTCAAAAGTAGTCTTGTCAAAATTAATAGGGCCCTGTGCCAAAGAGACCCACTCTCTCCTCTGATTTTTCTGTTGATTGAGGATGTTCTTAATAGGAATATCACTAAACTCTTTTGCGACAAGGATACAACTCATATGGTAAGGAGAAATGGTATTTCCACTACTCATTTATTCTTTTTTTCATGGTATTATGATTTTTTGCAAGGGTAATATGAAAATATTGAGGAACTTGGTGCATTTGCTTGGTTTATATCAACATAATTCCGGCCAAACTGTTTGTAGAGAGAAAAGAAAGATTTACTATAGTGGGGGGTCTTTAAGGAGACGTCAAACTATTGCTAATTTCTTAGGCATGGGTAAAAATTATTTTCCAGACTATTACTTGGGAGTGAAAGTAATTCCAGGTGCGGTAAAGTATAAACATATTACCAACGTGATTGACAAGTTAAAGGATCAAATTTCTGTTTTGAAGGGTAAGATCCTTGTTTTTTCAAGATAGGGTGGTTCTAATTAAGTACGTTCTTGCTAGTTATTCAATTCATAACATGGCTGTTTGAAAATGTCCTGACAAGTTTATTCAACAATGGGTGATTATAAAAAATTTATGGTACAATGACTCAAGTTTCTCCAGAACTTTTATTGTGGGATATGACAAAATTTGTTTTCCATACAAGGAGGGAGGACTAGGTCTTGCAAGAATGACTACTATGAACAAAGCTTTGTTAATGAAATCATGGTGGAGCATAAAAGCCATTCAAAAGGGTTGGTCTCGTTTTCAAAAACGAAGTACACTACTCGAGATGGTAGCGTCAACAAATCCGATGTGAAATCGATAATCTTACTGGACATTTGATTAGTTTACATGGATGTAGAAGAAATACTAAGTCTTTACTTGGGGATGGCCGAGCTGCATCACTTTATTTTGATATTTGATATGGGCATCGGGTATTGCTGATACTATAAGAAATGATAACCTTGACAGAAATGCAAGAGTTAGTGATATAATTGTTGATGGTGAATGGGTAATCCAAGACAACTATATGCAAAACTTGCTCGCTTCTGGAGTTGATTTGAACTATCTATCGAGAATTCATATTGGTGTAAATAAGAGGATTTGGATATCCCATTTAAGGGTATTTTTTCTTTCAAGTCAGCAAGTTAAATCATTCGGACTAAATATGCTAATATATATGGAGGGTGTGAACTTGTTGTGGAGGAGTGCCATTCACCCTTCCCTCGCGGCACGGAATTGGAAATTCTTAAGAGAAGCATGCGCAACCGTGGATAAGGTTAGAAGCAGATTCAAATATTCTCTTGCAACCAAATGCTATCTTTGTCAGTCAGATGAGGAATCTTTGAAGCACATACTTTGGCACTGCAGTTTTGAAGCTAGAGCACGGGGTTGGATTTCAGGTATTTTCAACTTCAAACCTCATACGAATCTCATTGTTTCTTACAAATCTGCAAAGGGTTTTAGTCGCATTCAATGACCTGTGGTTATTGGTTAATCTGGTTATTCGTCTGGAGCTATGGTATACGAGAAACAAGAAAGTTTATGAGAAGAAAACACCCAATAACTTGTGTTCAATTTGATTAATGAATACTCTGTTATGTTGAAAATCTACATGTATAATATTGTGGAGGACGTGCACATCTTAAATTTATTTCGGGTAAAGCATAGGAAAGTTCAAATTGTTGAACAAGTGGAATGTTTTTGGACTTCTCCGGAGAATAATGAATTTTTATTATGTTGTGATTAAAAAAGCGGGGGTACAACAACCACACCTAATATTTCGCTTAGCAATCTGTATGGACAAACTCGAATATACTTTCTAGAGAATCAACTAGACAGTCAGACTCAATCTAGATAAAAAGTATATCAAAGAGTTTATATCTCAATCTCTCGATTTGATATATACTCAAGCAAATAGAAATCTGCGAGTCTTTATCAAATACTAGAGAGATAACTTGGATGGTACCAAAGACCAATATCCAAGTTTCAATCAATTTAAATCAACAATCAAAAGGTTGGATATTCTAATTGATTGAACAACGCACAACCTGTGATATTTCAATTATATAAACAAATATAATACGGAATAGAAATAACACAGACGCCGGAATTTTGTTAACGAGGAAACCGCAAATGCAGAAAAACCCCGGGACCTAGTCCAGATTGAACACACACTGTATTACAGACTCTAGCCTACTCCAAATTAACTTCGGTCTGGACTGCAGTTGAACCCCAATCAATCTCACACTGATCCAAGGTACAGTTATGCTCCTACACCTCTGATCCCAGCAGGATGCTACGTACTTGATTCCCTTAGCTGATCTCACCCACAACTAAGAGTTGCTACGACCCAAAGTCGAAGACTTTAATAAACAAATCTTTATCACACAGAAAAGTCTATAGTAATAGATAAATCCGTCTCCCACGAATAAACCTATGAGTTTTGTTCCGTCTTTTGATAAATCAAGGTGAACAGGAGCCAATTAATAACCCAGACTTATATTCCCGAAGAACGGCCTAGTATTATTGATCACCTCACAATAATCTTATTCGACGCAGCGAAAAAAGATATTATGGAATCACAAACGATGAGACGAAGTGTTTGTGATTTCTTTTCTATCTTGCCTATCGGAGATATAAATCTCAAGCCAATTATTTCAATTGTACTGATGCGATAGAAACAACAAGATCAGATCACACAACTACAAGAAAAGTAGTATCGGTCTGGCTTCACAATCCCAATGAAGTCTTTAAGTAGTTAACCTGGTTTTAGAAGAAGAAAACCAAAGGCTAGAGGAAAATCGACTCTAGCTTAGCAAACTAGTATCACACGTAAAGTGTGGGGATTAGGTTTCCCAGTTGCTAGAGTTCTCCCTTATATAGTCTTTCAAATCAGGGTTTGCAATCAATGTTAGCTTAGTAACAAAGCATTCAATATTCACCGTTAGATGAAAACCTGATGTTGATGGTGGATTTTCATTTAAGGTTAAAATTGTAAAAGCCAGAAAATTATGCGCTAACATCTTGTAAAAGATAAAGCCATTAATAAGTGTTGGATACTTCTTCACTTTACTAATTCACCTAGAATGGAGCATGTGACAACAATCCCATTTTGTGAATTAAATACACGAAATTCATCCAGGTTGGAGCATGTAGCAACAATCCCATATACCCTGTGAATTTACAGCATTATTAATTAATGCGTAACCATCCTTGTATTTCCTGTACTCATTATCAGTGCGGCATGACGACTGAGTGTTACTCTCAACAGAGCAACACGAATCTCCAAGCATTATAATGAAAGCATGTACGAAATACCCGTACAGGCTGCAACTCTCGGTGTGTTATACTAGCCCGATTGAGCAACTCTCGGTGTGTTATACTAGCCCGATTGAGCATCCGGATCTGTCCCGTATCGATCCAGAAATGATCACGATCATCCAACTTCACCAGCATGATTGGATGGCCCAGATCAATTCCATAACCCCCAAGCAGGTATGGAATATTCACTGACGAACCAATGCGAGCCCTGCATGGTCGGCCTCCCCAAAAGATCGGCATAGCTTGATAAAACGTCCAAACCAGAGCAGTATGGATGGAAAACCCTAAATTAGGGTTTGCGGCACATTACATGTGTCGCAAAACAGTCTCAACCATCCATCTTCGCAGGTATAGATGGAAGGTGTAGATGTAGATTCAAAGGGCCCAGAGCATGTCAACACAATCACCGTGGACCCGCCTACATACTTGACCGATCAGTCAGGACCAATCATGGTTGGTCATCTCGATTCGTATGCCCGAATAGAGCATGACGCACTGCCGTGAAACCCAAAATTAGGGTTTTTGAGCATCACGAGCGTCCATCTTCTCCGACACGAATGGAGGGTCCGAGATTAGATTAAGCAGGTCCGGTCATACCAACATGACCACCGTGAACCCATCTATCCCCTCACCTAATCGACCAAGGCATATGATGCCTGGTTATCCCAAATCGTCCGCCCAAACTAGCGTGGTCACACTTCCCGATTGCAAACTAATCTCGACCACTCAACTTCGCCGGACGATTTGAGTGGCTTAGATCACGTTTTCATGGGACAGTCAGGTATAGGCGTGAACACCAGCCTAACACCTACACGCCAGACCGATCATCCAAGACCGACCAAGATTGGTCATCTTGGAACATGCGCCCGAAGTGGGCATGATGCGCGGCTTGTGCGGCACCATATTTCTGTTGCAAATAGATCTCAACCGCTCCTCTTTGCCGGTCAAATTGAGTGGCCTAGATCGCACCTTCATGGGACAGTGAGGTGAGGACGTGTACACCGGCATGCTGTCTACACGCATGCCCGGTCGGTCCTTTCCAAAACACCTCCCATGCTTGGTTTCGACCAAGCATGAAGAGTGATGCCTGCGCACCTCTTCAAAACCCTAATTCCATCAACGGTCGCAGATGAGTGTCTCAAAGATCATCTCGTCCGTCCAACTTCACGGCTTGGTTATACAACCCTCAGTCGGGAGTTAATTGGTCGGTGAGGCGTCATGGTGATCACCACCCGTCACTCTACCACACCATGATGCGAGACACCATGATACACACGATACTTCACTAGTATCGACTTCCTAAATAACTTAGTTATTTAATCTAGCATTACATGCAACGTTCGTGGGTCCCATGATCCACACACTCGATACATCAATCATGTCACAAACCGGGGATACATATCGGGGTATTGGTGCGCGGTTTACGGCGTGCGGCGTGCAACGCGCCATCACAAGAACGTGTCAGGAAGTCATGGACGGTTAGAGATGACGGGAGAAGTGGGCAAGACTGGTCGTGTAACACCAACACACAACTCCACTACTCCATCACTCCACTTCCTCCACTTCCCACGAGAGACGTGAATAAGACTCAAATGACTTGTATAAATAGGTTCTCCTCCCTATTTCCAACAACAACAAAAAAGAACAAGTCAAGACAAGACAGAAACCAAGTGTTAATACAAAACGTATTCAAACACTCAAAGCCTGCTTGCATCAATCGTAAGCCTGCTCACCTTTACTCGTTACAAGTCATAAACAAGCATACACCTTCACAATATCAACACCTTCTTCGCTTCCCTCCCTAAGATCAACCCCATCTCCTTCACTTTGTGACCGAAGCAAGTCCGGAACGGCCATTTCTTGGTTTAGGCCGAGTTGTACATTGATTTCTCGAATCACAAGCACTCACCGCGCAGTGTATTTTTTTAGGGTTTAGATTCATTCCTCATCCACACACCCCAAATTACCAAATCCGGCAGGAATAGTTTTCACCCATAAACACCTGATTAGATTCAAGCTAATATTTCTCAACCGTTGGATCGAAAACTTAGCTTGTTACACACAAACGAAATGTTCAATTTTGGGTTTATGAACCGTACCCAAACATTGACATTTGTTGGTTCGACAATAGTCAACCAAATGGTTAGCCATATGAACACTCTCATACCAACCATATTCTTCTTCACCATAACTAGTTCAAATGACCCAAATGAACTAGTTAGAGAGTTGTTCAATTGCTTAGATCTTATGTAACTACACAAGACACAATTGAAGCAAAAACGGTTTGATTCACTCGAATCGGTTCATGAACTTTATAGCCACGGTTTGCAAAAGCATTCCTTAGTTTATATAAACATGAGTTCAAGAACAACCGGTTGTAGATATAACCTACTCAAGTTCGCGGACTTAAGCTCATGGAAGGAGTACACAAACTCCAGCAGAAATTCTCGGGTGAGAACTTCCGTCAGTTCGCGGACTTGGCTTGCGCCACTTCCATTTCTCTTGATCAACAAAGTTCGCAAACTTTGGTTCAAGGAATAAGTACTTATACATATATGTGTTTCCACAACAATGCTTATATCCTACCAATGGTTATGTAATCTAAACTCCCATTTCAATCATTGAAACATTCTCAGAGAACGTTATATAGCCGTTATTCACAGACCATTTTTCGTCAGAGCAATTTCCAAAGTGATTGAAACATATCATGACTTTCGTCACTAAATAAAGATGAATTCGGTTAAAGCGAAAGCTTACCAACACATATTTCGAGAAATAGATAGGCGAGTTAAACTCGGCTCGAAATATCAAATGTGTATAATGAAAGTCTATACGTCTAAACGACTTTTGTCTCAAGAGTAGGATATAGAGTACATAGACTTTTGAGTGACATATAAGTTCAAGTCTCCACATACCTTTTAGTCGATGAAGTTCCACCGGTTCCTCGAGTAGTCCTTCGTCTTGTATGATGATTGCCATGGAGTTCTTGAGCTCAACTACACTTTCTATCCTAGTCTGAGACCTTGAGCTACATAGGCTAGAAATCAAGACTTATAGTTTTGATCACTAACACTGGCAAACATGCTTGAGATAGCAACGCATGCGAGTTCGACCGAGCAATGCTCTAACAATCTCCCCCTTTGTCAATTTTAGTGGCAAAACTATTAATACATATGGAATACAAAAGAATAAATAAATTAACTTTTGTAGCTCATATTCCACATGTCTAATCTTCAACATTACTCGAAATCTTCGTCACTTCCAAGTACTCTAATGATCCCAAAGGTTGTAAGTTTAGCATCATCGTTGTTGAAAATCCGTAGATATAACAATAAGAAAACAAGAGTTCTCAATCATTGTTATACAGTGTCATAGTATCATTACACATCGTCAAAGTTCAATTGTATCACAACTTCAACAACAATACTATGGCGATATGTATCACTCCCCCTTAGTCAATAATCCATCTCACATGGAAACCACTCCCCATTACATAATGATCTGAAAACCATATGTATTTGTAGTGTGAACTACATATATATTCTCCCCCTTTTTGTCAATAAAATTGGCAAAGGTACAAGAACGGGATCCTAATGAAATTTCTGAAAGATACGTTTCATGACCAAAAGAAAGAAACACACATCATCTTATTTAGATGCAATCATAAAGCCGAAGCTAAATGCATTCATGAAGGAGTTTTAAAGATACAAGATAACCCCTATAATATTCCACAACCGCACTCCCCACAAAGATATGGCCATTAAGTGCAAGTTCAAAAAGAACTCTCCCCCATAATATGTTATTCCTGAAAGAACAACAAGAGCGACCTTAATTTCGAAAGAAAAGAAGGATTTCTTTGGACATAACAAATCACATACAAGTATGAATTTGAATCCAAAATACTCAATTAAATTAACCACAAGAGAACCTATGATTATTTTAATCGAAATACACAATCAAACTAATCACAAAGATTAATCAATTTAACTGGCCATACTCACATAAGAGAATCTATGGAGCAATGACTAAGTTAATCATGAAAATAACCAACCCAATCAAAAGTGCTCAGACATAAGAAAAACTTATGGAGTCATAACTAAATAACCAAACAAGATGATTAATTTAGTTCAATATGCTCGTCATAAAGTACCTTATGGAACAACAACAAAGCTAATCATGAAAATAATCAACTTTGATTGTTTTAGTGCTCAACATAAGAAACATTACGGAGCCTCACAATAATACACAAAAAATATGGATCAGGGAAGATCAATTACTGCGGAATACACAAGGATTCATTCTGTTTTCCATCACAATTCGCACCATGACATACAATAGACATAATCCTTGAAAACAAAAGATTTTAACCTATCTTCCATCAATAATTGACAATATAGGCTTAACTTTTGTATTTGTCAAAAGTCCATTCATTCCTTTATCAACATATGAATATCGACTTATGAAAGACTTTACTTTTGACAAGATATGGGACAATCATAGTTCACGGACGCAAACACACATATCCGATAACAATTTGCGATATATAAAACCATAAAGATTAATACTGCAAAAATCATCTTCCAAACAGTTTTAGAATTTAAACAAATAAACCTAAAAACATGAAGATGAAAACGTTGGACATAGCTATGTGTAATCACAATAATGGCTATTCCAAAACTCTAGTTATTCTTCTAAATAAATAAATAAATAAAAAAAACAGATTTACTAGGCAACAAGACAAACTCGTAATGCACATATAAGATGATTTGTCCTTAGAGGGTAGAATCAATCTTTTTCGCCCGGATTTACACCAATAATAGCTACCAAAGGCGTATAAAAAGATTTTCTTGACAAAGAAGAACATACAAAGCCATTAACTACCGTGCACCATAGTTCACATACAATGATCGTGAACATTCAAGAGCCCAATAGTAATGCAAGTTACTGCCCAGTCTTGAACTTCCTTCTTTGTGACTCACCAACAACATTCTTTTAAAAGCTACATATGAGCTTAGAATAGTATGACTCCACGAATATCAAGTGCCCAAGTCCAAGAGAAGTGGAACAAGTGCGATGCGGAGCAAAACACTCAAAAACAAGAGAAAGGACAAAAACCAATCTTAACTCATCCAAATACAATAATTATCATATCCATTTTGAATAGAATTCAAAGATTAAGAGAATGCAAAAAGAATGAGGTCATTCCGAGTTCGGACAAAGAAGTTACGGCCAAAACAAGTTTACCGAATATCAACGTCAAGTATGCATACGGGTTTGCACACGAATTTTCAAGTACGCGAACTTAAACCCCTGGATTTTGATTTTAAAAGATGTTATGCATACCTGGCAGGTGTACCATGAAGTCCAAACATCCCGAACTACTATTTTCAAACCTAAACGTTTAAGAACCTTAAACACAGATCAAGTTAGGTAGAAATGAACAATAAGCAAGGTACATGGATCATTATAAGGACTCTAAGCAAATAAAAACACAAATCTTTCTCAGGTTTATAGACATACCTTTTTAGAAGAATCCAATTGAATTCTACAGCCTTACCGAACATAGCCTGTGTGCCCCAATTTCCGTGCTTCCCTCACCGTATACATAGCAGGGCATTCCTTGGTGAGGATGCACTTACAACACGATCAAGTTGTGTTGGGGTGAACAATGCCTTGCTCGCCACAAGTGACCTTTGGATTATCATGAAAGAGATCGCTTTTAGAACCTTTCACATCCAATTCCATTTTTCCAAAAAACTTGTTAAGTTCCAACATCATGGATATTGCCTTCTCCATAGTCATGGAGTTTTCTGGAAGATCATTCCTACTCAAAGCATCATTGGCTTTCTTTGGTACCCACCTCTAAGTGCATTTAGGAACAACCAGAACCTTCTTCCCATTACTCTCTTCAAGATTTCTCGGAAGAGAATTGGATTGACTATTCTTTTGCAAGTTAGTCATTCTCCAATTGGGAGCATCGGATCTTGTCTTATTCTTTACGAAGTTATCCTTTTGATAACCATTACGATTGTAAAAAGGATTCGTATGACGTTTATAGGCAAATCTAGATTTATCACAGAACTGATTCCTTTGCCTAAAGGTTGGACGGTTACAACCTGTAACATTAAGGGAATTAGCCTTAACATGTGATCTTGGTTTCACAACTTCTTGTGATGCCCAAACAAGAACATCATGAAGTTTCTCATTCCTTATACGGAAACGACATCTCCTTTCCAGGTGACCTTTACTTCCGCAATAGTGGCAAACATAAGGAATGTTACCTTGATCCGTGTGTGCTGACTTTGGAGGTTGATATACTTTGCTCTTTTGAACCTTAACTGCCGGTGAAGGTATTTCACTTTTGCCATCAGTGGAAACCTTTTGTTGAGAAGAATCACTAGCCTTGACAAATTTTACCTCTTTGCTAATACTTGGAGCATATATTCCCTTATAGCCCAATCCTCATGTATCACGATGATTTTTACTTGCTCCTAGCATAGTGGTTAATTTACTTGAACTACTATGGAAATTTTTCAAGTCATCTTCCAACATCTTGATTTTATCAAGAGCAGCAGCTAAATCAGCCTCAAGGCGTTTTTCTCGAGCGAGAAAAGCGCTTTCTCTGTCATTAAAACTAGCTTGCTGAGAGTTAATTCTTCCTTCAGTTTCTGCAAGTTTCTCTTCCAACAAGAAGTATTTTTGATATACACGATCACATTCAAGTGACTTTCTACTCAGGTTTTCCTCAGTATCATTGAGGACCGATTCACAAGTGCGATTCTGACCATAAAGACCTCTGTAAATCCTTTTCAATTTCTTGTTTTCTCGACAGAGAGGATTCAGAAGAGGTGTGACATGAGAAGTTGTAATCTTCTTCATTTTCCACGAATCCAAAAACTTAACGTACTCTGAGACTTCCTCATCAACATCTCTATCAATATCTGAATCACCTTCATCAGAAAGTTCATCCAACTGTTCTTCTAGGAGTGTTTCCCAATCAACAGTTTTTACATCAAGAGAGTGTTTAGATATTAACTTAGATGTGACAGTTTTCTCAGGTAAAACGAAGCTTTCAAAATTATTTGGTGATTTCTGAATTGGTACGTTATTAGAGATAGACTCGTCCATAATCAGATCGCTACAAACACGGACTTATAAGGTCTTTAACGTGTTTGCCTGCTCTGATACCAATTGAAAAAGCGGGGGAAAACAACCACACCCAATATTTCGCTTAGCAATCTGTATGGACAAACTCCAATATACTTTCTAGAGAATCAACTAGACAATCAGACTCAATCTAGATAAAAAGTATATCAAAGAGTTTATATCTCAATCTCTCGATTTGATATATACTCAAGCAAATAGAAATCTGCGAGTCTTTATCAAATACTAGAGATTACTTGGATGGTACCAAAGACCAATATCCAAGTTTCAATCAATTGAAATCAATAACCAAAAGGTTGGATATTCTAATTGATTGAACAACGCACAACCTGTGATATTTCAATTATATAAACAAATATAATGCGGAATAGAAATAACACAGACGCCAGAATTTTGTTAACGAGGAAACCGCAAATGCAGAAAAACCCCGGGACCTAGTCCAGATTGAACACACACTGTATTAAGTCGCTACAGACTCTAGCCTACTCCAAATTAACTTCGGTTTGGACTGTAGTTGAACCCCAATCAATCTCACACTGATCCAAGGTACAGTTATGCTCCTACGCCTCTGATCCCAGCAAGATGCTACGTACTTGATTCCCTTAGCTGATCTCACCCACAACTAAGAGTTGCTACGACCCAAAGTCGAAGATTTTAATAAACAAATCTGTATCACACAGAAAAGTCTATAGTAATAGATAAATCCGTCTCCCACGAATAAATATATGAGTTTTGTTCCGTCTTTTGATAAATCAAGGTAAATAGGAACCAATCAATAACCCGGACTTATATTCCCGAAGAACAGCCTAGTATTATTGTTCACCTCACAATAATCTTAATCGACGCAGCGAAAAAAGATATTGTGGAATCACAAACGATGAGACGAAGTGTTTGTGATTTCTTTTCTATCTTTCCTATCGGAGATATAAATCTCAAGCCAATTATTTCAATTGTACTCATACGATAAAAACAACAAGATCAGATCACACAACTACAAGAAAAGTAGTATCGGGCTGGCTTCACAATCCCAATGAAATCTTTAAGTCGTTAACCTGGTTTTAGAATAAGAAAACCAAAGGTTAAAGGAGAATCAACTCTAGCTTAGCAAACTAGTATCACACATAAAGTGTGGGGATTAGGTTTCCCAGTTGCTAGAAAACTACCTTATATAGTCTTTCAAATCAGGGTTTGCAATCAATGTTAGCTTAGTAACAAAGCATTCAATATTCACCGTTATATGAAAACCTGATTAGGTTCAAGATAATATTTCTCAACCGTTGGATCGAAAACTTAGCTTGTTACACACACAAAAAAATGTTCAATTTTGGGTTTATGAACCGTACCCAAACATTAACATTTGTTGGTTCAACAATATATAGTTAACCAAATGGTTAGCCATATGAGCACTCTCATATCAACCATATTCTTCTTCACCATAACTAGTTCAAATGACTCAAATGAACTAGTTAGAGAGTTGTTCAATTGCTTAGATCTTATGTAACTACACAAGACACAATTGAAGCAAAAACGGTTTGATTCACTCGAATCGGCTCATGAACTTTATAGCCACGGTTTGCAAAAGCATTCCTTAGTTTATATAGACATGAGTTCAAGAACAACCGGTTTTAGATATAACCTACTCAAGTTCGCGGACTTAAGCTCATGGAAGGAGTACACAAACTCCAGCAGAAATTCTCGGGTGAGAACTTCCGTCAGTTCGCGGACTTGGCTTGCGCCACTTCCATTTCTCTTGATCAACAAAGTTCGCAAACTTTGGTTCAAGGAATAAGGACTTATACATATATGTGTTTCCACAACAATGCTTATATCCTACCAATGGTTATGTAATCTAAACTCTCATTTCAATCATTGAAACATTCTCAGAGAACGTTATATAGCCGTTATTCACAGACCATTTTTCGTCAGAGCAATTTCCAAAGTGATTGAAACATATCATGACTTTCATCACTAGGTAAAGATGAATTTGGTTAAAGCGAAAGCTTACCAACACATATTTCGAGAAATAAATAGGCGAGTTAAACTCGGCTCGAAATATCAAATGTGTATAATGAAAGTTTATACGTCTAAACGACTTTTGTCTCAAGAGTAGGAGATAGAGTAAATAGACTTTTGAGTGACAGATAAGTTCAAGTCTCCACATACCTTTTAGTCGATGAAGTTCCACCGGTTCCTCGAGTAGTCCTTCGTCTTGTATGATGATTGCCATGGAGTTCTTGAGCTCAACTACACTTTTTATCCTAGTCCGAGACCTTTAGCTACATAGGCTAGAAATCGATACTTATAGTTTTGATCACTAACATTGACAAACATGCTTGAGATAGCAACGCATGCGAGTTCGACCGAGCAATGCTCTAACAGTGATGTTCCTACTAGAGGTAATCCGGGAATTGCAGGGGATGGTGTGGTTGCACGGGACTCGGACTGTGATGTTTTGGGTGATATGAGCATTGGTCTTGGTAATACAGACAACTATCTTGCCGAACTCTATGGAATTATTGTGGAGTGGGCTTTGAAGTGGGGAGTGGGAAAAGTTTTGGTTCGGTATGATTCTATAAATACAGTTGTGGCCTTGACAAGTTCAGAGCTACCTTGGTTTGCTATGCAGCGATGGTTGGAAGTTAGGGAGAGTTATAAAGCAATTCGGTTTGAGCACACTTTTTGTGAAGCAAATTTTACTGCTGATAATATGGCTAACAGAGGGTGTTTATTAGAAGATGGTGAAGCCATGATCAATGAAGGAAGACCTAATTTTCTTGGCAAAATTGAACTTCCTTTTGTCTTATTTTAGATTTAAATAGTTTGCAAGTTTTTGGGGTTTCTTTTACCTATTTTCTTGTAAATTATCTTGTAGTTATTTTTTTTATTTAACATAATTTTTTGGATTATCAAAGAATAAAAGATCATCTATCCGGAAGATGCATCATAAGAATTTTATTTTTTAGATTTTTAGTTTGATTGATGGTAGTTTTACAGAAAATGAAACAGTCATCTGTGAAAAGCAGGTGACTGATAGAATGATATCTAGAAGATATTTTAAATTCAGAAATCAGGTCTTTGGATTCGGCATGAGAAAGAGTCCTAGAGAAAGACTCCCTAAAAAGAATAAAGAGATAGGGCGAGAGGATCACCCGTCTAATCCTCTAGAAGGTTTGAGAAGGAACTGGTGTTAACGCACTTGAAGATAAGATTACACCAGTGGTTGCTAAAGCACATTTTCCCCAGAATGACTATGTGAAAGTCCATACTAGATATGCATACTCTAGTTACGTTTCCCTTAGATATAAACTCTCCACAACTATGTCGAATATAATATGGTATGCGTAATAAAACATAATCCACATTTCAGGGATTATTTAGTTTCATATATCTTTGAATATGCTTCTATCGATTTTTACAATCTTTTCCAATATATTTTTGAGGGCGATTTACATTGGCTGACGTAAATCTGCGATCTTATGAAGATCAGTGAGTAGTTGATGTGATTTCAATTACGATATAATACGCAAATTACTTCTCTTTGGAGCATCTAATCTCCATCTTCATTAAAATAACAAAAAATGTTTTCGGTGAAAAACATAATGTTCAAATGGTAAAATAAGAATTTCACACCATTCTATAACATCATCGACTTCCTCAATGAATACATACATCTAATACTTTCGTTGTATCATAAAATATATTATATTTGTGTTTTTTCATGTATTTCTATTATATATTTTAATGTTAACCTTTAACTAAATATATGAAATTGGGGACTCTTGGTCACGTTCCTTAAAAATATAATAATAAAAAGGATACAACGAAAAATAGAGAAATAAACAATATTACTCGGGATTTTATTTTTTTTTGGAGATTCTGGGATCCAAGTTCATTTTTGTTATCTTTTACCCCTATCAATATTCTGCTTCCCTTCATAAAGTTTCTGGCTCTGCCAACTGGTTTGTCTCTCACGGAACAAACCGATATGATTGACCCATGATAAATACTCCCTCCGTTCCATTTTAGATGATGTTTTAGGGTTATTTTTTTGTTCCACAATACTTGAAAGTTTTCATATTTTCCCACAAAACTACCAATAATACCCTAACACTTTGTATTGGAACTATAACTTTATTTTAAAATGCACTAATAATAATTAATGTTTGAAGACTTTTCTTATGGGTATAGTTGGAAAATCTTCATATCTCTCTCCATTTCTTAATCTACGTGAAAACTCCTAGAATGTCATCTAAAGTGGAACGGAGGGAGTATAGAATTTTAGCTTCAGTTAATCCAAACATCCCCTTCCACATCAAACACTCCGAATATGGGATTCGAACCCCTATCTCCATGGTGGAAGGGAGCATGCTAGCCGTCAGACCAACCTCTTGATGGTTGGCAACTTTAAGCTGCGGCTGACAGTACGCGCTATATAATTTTGGCCATCGATGAGAAATTCTAATTTGAAAATGAAAGGCAATTCTCGTGATATCATATCAAAGTACTCTCTTTGCAGGAAAAAATAAAATAGGTTGTGATAATTACTCGTGATAATTTAAAAATAAAATAAAAAATTTGTTAAAGGGAGAGAAAAATGTGATCTGAAGAGCGCAAAAATCGTAGTGGACTTATATTAATTAGAGATAACTGAATAAATTTTCCTAACTTGGTCTAAAATATCCTATTAATCATACAAATCATTGGCACATGTTAAAGAAAACTTCTTTTTCTTATCGTCGTCTTCTTCCGAGAAAAAATCCTTAACTTAAGCGATTGTAATGTCTGTTGATTTTTTATACCGCTTGAAGAATTTTTCGAGGGTCTATTAACAAAATAATAGGCTTAATTTGGAGCAAGCTATAATATGGACATCGAGAAGATCATTTATAATATGTTAGTAAGAAGCAGATGTGATTGTGGTACAGTGTAAGAAAGCAGGGATTTCCAAAATTTAATTTAGGTTTTGTATGGTTCATGATTCGATATGGAAGAAGAAAAAGACAATAAGGAGGGTTTTAGATTTTCTGGACATGAGCGAAAAACGTGTGCGGGCATACGTAAAACTTTCAGGGTATACAAAACAATAGTCCCATCTTGAGTGACCTTATAAGGGGTATCATATGGGTAGTTCAATTACCTATATACCCTTAATACAAAAACTTAAAATCAGTTTTCTAAAAAATCAAAATCAGTTTCCCTTAACATCTCTTCTTTTTCCTCCTCTAGCTGAACTCTTCCCCTCCTGCGAATTTTTTTTGATCACTTTGATGAATCGTCGATTCGTAAAATTTTTATCATCGATTAAACTCAACTGTACAAAGAAAAAAGTAGGGACTAGGCAAACCAAATCGTCTTCTAATCCATCAATTGAAGAAGAAGAACCAATTGAAGATGAAGGTGTAGAAACTGAAAATCAACCACCGATTGAACCAGAAATTGAACCAACTACATCTCCAACTTCGGAAATAAGGATAAGAAAGTAAGTTTTACAAACTCAATCTCTTATTTGCTGTTTTTCATCGATTAAATGGGTTTAGTTTCAAAAAAATTAGGATTTTTGACGGTTACACTGCTGGGTTCGGCTCAAAATTGAGTTGCGTTTTTAGCCGAACTGTTCTTCACAAAAGCTTCTTGTAACTGTATACGAACAGTTCGGCATGAAATTTCAAGCCGAACCTAGTCACAGATAGAGATGCATAGGAGGTTCGGCGTATTCGATAAAACTATTTTACGCCGAACATATGTTGTTTTCATTTTCACAAATCGTATAAATATGAGTTCGGCTTGAAAGCATTTTTGTAATATAAGCCGAACATGTCACTGTGTTTACAAATCAACTGATGGTGGTAGGGTTCGGCTTGAAATAATTTTTGAATTATAAGCTGAACAACTCACTGTGTTTAAGAATCAACTGATAGTTGTTGAGTTCGGCTTATATTTTCTTTTTCGGGCTAGCCGAACCTCTTGATTTACTTCGGAAATTGTTCTTTGGTACTGATGGACTTGCTTAGTGTTGACATATAGTAACTTTGTTTAGTGTTGTGCATTTTCTTTATATTTGTCGGTTGATAAATTACAAAATCGCACGACAAACATGAAAAAAATGCACTACACTAAACAAATATTATTACATTTCAAACGTAATTTCTTACATTTCGTGAATTACGTTTATGGGATCATGTTGATTTTCCATCGGTACAGGTCCATCAAGCACGATTTACAAAGAATATCACAAGGTTAGATGCTACAAAGAAAAATTAATGGCTAGGTTCGGCTTTTACGATAATCATAATATGTGCCGAACCTAGTACATTTAAGAGGTTCGGCTCTTACGATATTCACAATATGTGCCGAACCACTAAAAAATTCTGAACCCAACAATTCTCAGGAATATAAATGATAATGTTCGGCTTGTATTCTACTTATGTAAAAAGCCGAACCATGTATTTCCAAAAAGTTCGGCACTTACGATATTCACCAAATAAGCCGAACCTTTAACATTTTTTCTTCCAAAACTCTCAGGAGTAGGTTCGGCTCTTTATGACACTTTAAAACAAGCCGAACTAGGGTCTAGCAAATAGGCGAGAAGTAACAAAATAAAGGTTCGGCAGCTAACCATAACACTTTCAACTAGCCGAACTGTTCATCATTTGTCAATAACCAGGTGGGTTCGGCTGACAAATTTAAGCCAAACATATTCCTGGATCGCCGAACCATAGTGAAAAAATACAAACTTTTGATGATTTCAAGCTACAAAAGTGCGATTAAACATAAGATAGAAGTGTACATGTGTATTAGAAGCATTGGGTTCCTCATATATGTATTCATCATCTGGATTTGGCTCATAAAAATCATCATCTTGAGTTTGAGTTTGTGTAAAATCATTCTCATAATCTAAGAAATCATTCCAGATCATTGTTGTAATTGATGTGTATTTTCCTAAGTTTTTAGATGAAGATTGACCCTCCTCATCCATTGAATCAAAATACAAGCTTTTTTCTCACTTTCCCCTTTTCCTTCTCCAAAAAAACCTAACTTTTTTTTTCTTCTTCAAAATTTTTCATCTACACAAATTTATAAGTAAATTATCTTAATCACTAATCACTAATCAGAATTATTAATAACTAATCATCAATATTAACACTAATCCTAAAAGGGCAGATTTGCCATTACCAAAAAATATTTGGTTAAGGGGTTATTGATTTTGATATTTAGAACCAGTTTTTGTCTTTATTCAGTATGCCCTGAAAGTTTTACGTATGCCCTAAAATAGGTTCTGATTTTGACCGAGCTAGAAAAAGAACGTATGGTTAGGCTAAGTCTTATGGGCTAGATATCTAGCTGCTAGATTGGCCATCCACGTCAGCCTGGGCAACCTCCTAAGTCTTATGGGCTAGATATCTAGCTGCTAGATTGGCCATCCATGTCATCTGTGAGCGCCAAACCATTCAAAACATTTTTAAGCGCCAAACCATTCAAATGATTTGGTTACTTTTTGAGCGCCAAACCATTCGGCGCTTAAATCTCGGCCCGTTAGATTTTGTGATTTTTGTGAGCGCCAGAACCATTCAAATTTTGGTCACTTTTTTGAGCGCCCGCACTATTCAAATAAGTTTCAATATCACTGATAGTTCGACTGCGAGCAAATGCTAGGAGAGAGAAGTAGCCAGAAAGAGTGTTAACTTTTTTCCCACACTTTTTTCATGATTTGCAACACTTTTTGGCCAATCTAGCAGTCCAATCTAGCCCATAGAACTTAGCCTTACGCCCAGCTACTAATTAGCGAGTTGACTACCATTTTTGTGCTCCGGATATCACTTTTGCTCGCCCTCTAATAAAAATCTAAAATAAAATAATGAATACGAGAAAGAGGTCGTGTTTCTCTTTCTTCTGTGAAAGCTTCAAAAGAGGATTTGCTCAAGACCTGGATGTTTTTGATCCAAATACAATAAAATACTGTTGACTTCAAAACCCTAACCTTAAACAAATGGAAGGTAAAATACTTCACTACTCCAAACACCTTATTCTCTTCTTCACTTGTCACAGTTATTACACAAAATTCGTTTGTTTTTATCTTTTACCAAATTTAGGTTTTAATAAGTGAACAGAACACTGCTCGGTTTAAAGAACTGAAAGTTAAGGTTTTGTTCGTTTTGATCTTCTGTATGGATTTGGTGGAATTAATTAGGGGATCATTTAAGAAGCATTCTATTATCTTTCTTTTTTTACTCAATTATATGATTATTATTTTTTTTGATCGCATTAAGTCCCTGTAAAATATAATCAAGTGATTGGGATCTGAACTGATCAATTTTGAGTGAATAATGAGTTCACCGTATCCTTCGCATTTCTTGCTTGAGACCAAAATGTTACCGGAGTTATGATTAGGGTGCTCATTTTCTCTTAAGCAATTATTTTGATTTATGCTGTTTGAATGACACTTGAGGAAGCTATCAAAATTAGATGCATTATTTTTTTGTTGTTTGATTTGCTAGATTGGTAGTATTGTTTATGCTAACCAACTTGTGGGATTAAAAAATTTCTAATTGACAGGGGAATCCCCCGACCAAGGTTCAAGAGGATCTGGGACTAAAGGGGTTAGCGTATTGTTGCGTGATAGGCATCATAATCGTAAAGAGTTTCTTCGGAAGTTGGTCGATAGTGGAATCTTGACAGCAAGTCTTGAGGACTGGTATTCTGAAATATCACAAACTTCATCGTCCAAAAAGCCTGTATTTGATGTTCTTTTTGAGTTAAAAGACCTTCAAAAGTTTGACTATGCGTTAGAAGGGGTTCAATTTCAGCAGCTAATTCGGATGCCTAATACTGAGTACGCTTCAACTTCAGATGCTATGGCAGCAACTACGTATCTTGCAATTGAAGACTTCCTACATGCAGGTGTAAAGGGCTTGTGGGAGACATTCTGGAATCAAGATGGATCTTTGCCTTTTTCCGTCGCTTGTCTACACCGTGAAAGTTTCAAATTTGATCATGCTGAGAAGGCAATTGCAAGTGGAAAACTTGGAGGAATATGTGCGACAACCATAATATTGAAGGATACTTGGCATCCACATGGAAAACGCGACCAAATTCTTGAGCTAGCACTTGTAAGACCCGATATTCGAAGTCCCGCTATCCAAAATGACCAACAACCATCTCTTTCTGTGTTAGGGGATGCACTCTTCTTCGCGCTGCGTATATTATTGACAAGAACCCTAAGCAGATCAAATGCTCATCATGGTTCTAAATCTGTATTTGTACTTTTTGTTGATTCTCAGTATGGTGGGGTTGTAAAAGTTGAAGGTGATGTGAATAAATTGGACCTTGATGTAAACAATGTCTATGAATGTGCATCTGAATGGGTCAGAGAGCATTCACATATCTCAGTATCTTCAATAGATAGGATCTGGAACAAGCTTGGCAATGCAAACTGGGGAGATATTGGTGCTCGTCAGGCACTTTTAGCAACATTTCATTGTATTGTTCAATTTGCAGGATTGCCAAAACAGTCTATTGATGATTTGGCGGCAGCCCGCAGTTCTCATCTCCAGTTCCGAAGGGCTGAAAGGCAATTGGGTAATGGTAGAGTAAATGGAAATGGTGTATTCCGGTTTCAGCAGTCCAGTGTTTGCCCTGAAATTGTTGAACTTCATGATGAATCCAAACAGGTAATAAATTTGGAAGCAGGATCTATTTTATGGCTAGAAGACTCGAATTGGCAGAAGGGTTTTCAGATAAATGAAGTTTTCAGTGATGGTGAACTTCCGTTTTATAGTGCAACTCCAGTGCAAGAACCAGGGAAGGCTCTATTTCTGTATGTAGGTTCACATCCTTCTCAGCTGGAACCAGCATTGGAAGATATGACGTTATGGTATCAAGTTCAGAGGCAGACTAAGATAATAACTCTTATGAAACAAAATGGTCTTGCTAGCAAGTATCTTCCTCAGCTGGTTGCATCTGGCGTAATAATTCACCCTGGTCAATGTCGAAGACCTAGCTCTGGTGCGAATTGTGACCACCCCTGGTGTGGGACCCCAGTCCTTGTAACCAATCCAGTTGGTGAGTTAGTTTCAGAGTTAGTAAGTGATCAGCGATTTGGACCAGATGAGGCTCTCAGGTGCTGTCATGACTGCTTATCTGCCCTGTCAACTGCTTCCTCAGCAGGAATTCGGCATGGAGATATCCGCCCAGAGAACGTAATACGTGTAAGCTCTGGTGTGAGACATCCATATTATGTTCTTATTGGTTGGGGACATGCAATTATAGAAGATAGGGATCGACCGACCATGAATCTTCATTTTTCTTCAACGTATGCTCTACAGGAAGGGAAGTTGTGCTCTGCTTCAGATGCAGAGAGCTTAATCTACTTGCTTTATTTCTCATCTAGTGGCGGTGGGCAGTTGCCCAAGCTAGATTCTGTTGAGGGTGCACTGCAATGGAGAGAGAAAGCATGGTCAAGAAGATTGATTCAGCAGAAACTTGGGGAAATTTCAGCTATTCTTAAAGCCTTTGCGGATTACGTAGACAGTCTCTGTGGAACACCATATACAATGGACTATGAAATATGGCTTAGAAGAATGAAGACAACTTTCCACGAGGATCACCATGGGAAGGAAGTCGTCGCGTCAGGTTAGGGCATAAACTTTTTTTTTTTTTGCCCCATAGCACCAAACCAGTGTTACAGGTCTGAAACATTTGGAAAATTGAATTTCCATCTTTGAAGTAAAAGATAATCCCATGAGGTTGATGCAGCTTGACGAGAATTTTCTAGGACTGGTATGATTGAAAGGAACCCTAAGGTGAATATGACCGTGTGAATTAGAATTGTGCAACTGAAGGATGTTAATGGTGCCCCAGTAAACTTTTAACTTCTGTGCAGTACTTTTGCAACTTGTGGTATTTCTCATTGATCTGAAGACGGCTTCATTTCAATATCTTGGAATCACCATACAATTTTCCTCTGGGAGTTCAAAAATTTCGGAAATGCCTCTAGTTTTTTGTGCTAAGGTTGTGATGATCTTGGTGAGTGTGAAATTAGTAAATTGTATTTAGGATATATTGTATAAGTTTAAGTTTTCATTTGTAATTATCTATATATAGCATATAGTTAAAGATTTTATATTATCCATTAGTTCCAAAGTCTGTCAGTTCAGTATGTATTTTGGTTTAGGATTTATGGTACAGGGAAACTATGGTTGGTAAAACGGAACTGTTGGCTGCGCTTTGGTTTACTGTGGGCCGTTTGTTCTTCAGTTCTCAAGGCAGGTTGTTGATGTTGGGTATATATCCCAGTAAATTTCTGTACAAAAATGTAATTTCTGAAGACAGGTGTTATTATTATTATTAGGCCTATTCCTATGCACATGCCAAAAAAATGGTGTTTGGCATGCCAGGTGGCATGCCAAACCATTTGCGACACTATGGGGAAACCGCTGAGCGATCGAATTCCTAGCGAGCGATAAAGTGAATATCGACAACGATATTCACTTTATCGCTGGCGATATTCATAATATCGACAGCGGTATTCACTCTAGCGCCAACGGCTATTTCTTCATCGCTATAAATAGGTAACTTTCAAACTCAACACTTACCCCAAATTTTTTACACAAAAAATTTCTCTTCTTCTCGATCTATTATTCTCTTTTCTCAATCTAATTTATTTCTTCTATTTTCTCCAAATGGCACAATTAAGCCAACTTGATTCGGCAACACAACTTGATTTTTCTGAAGTAGTACTTGAAGGTGCCGTTGAGAAGATATGTGATAAATTTAAAGAAATAAGTAAGAAGCAAAGAAGTCTCCAAGTTTTGGATATCAACCAAGTCAAAACCGCAACTAAGAGAAGGCCAAGAAAGGTTAAAGGCAAGGAAAATCAAGGCAAAACAAATTTGAAGCCAAAGAAGAAGATAAACAAAGGGGACTCCGTTTATGAGCGCATTGATTGGAAATTTGGTGAAATGAAGAAGATTAACAAGATGAAGAACATTGTCCCAAATTTTTATTTTTAAAGTCTAGTTTTTTTGTCTAGTTTTTTGTCTTATATTGTCTAGTTTTTTTGTCTTGTAAAAATGACTATTAAGAAATTTGAATTTGAAGTTTGAATTTTATTCGTAATCCAATCTTGAATTTTAATTAGGGTGAAAATAACTTGACAAATAAGTGGACAACTAAGAAATTTTAGGACTTGACAAATAACTTTTACCACTTATAAATTGGACAATATCTGGGCAAGCAACTTAAAATCTCGAAACAATGTCCATATTCGAAGTCTTGTTCATAAGTGCGACGATATAACACACGACACCTTTGTTTAGATTTTTTTGCGAATGACGTCTCCATACAATGATGGAGAAATTCTAGAGAGATTTAGAAATTCTGGTTTGAGTTAAAAAATACAGCCTTACTAAGAAGTTATACCACAACTATCAGTGGGTCATCCACTTTTCTCTGAGTGGGTATGTGGAAATACGCTATCATGATCCATGTTGTTTCCTCTGTAGTCAAATCCACTTCGGTTATGCACTATGCATGGTGAAATGAATTTGAAGTTGGGTTGGAATTGGTTGAAATCAGGTAGGGGAAATTATAGCCGTTAGATGAAGATCTGATAAGCGATTATCAAACTAGCGAGCGATAGCTTGATCTGTCGCCAAGCGATTTGAAGACTAACGACGATTGTTTGACCATCGAGCGACGAAGACTCTATCGCTCGGCTGAAACTCATCATGTATGCCTATATGCCGAAAATAACATATTGGCATATGAGTTTGGCAGTTTGGCATACCCATAGTGGGGGCATATATGCCAAATATCATGTTTTGGCATGTGCATAGGAAGAGGCCTTAAACACTATCTTATATTGTATAATCCGGCACCTGTTTCCCCACAAGGGTCCTCCCCGACCACCATAGCGCTGGCTCTCTAACATGCTAGTCTTCACTAGAAGAGAATCAGACACTTCACTAGAAGAGAATCAGACACACAGGCAATGGCATATGATTGTTAAAAAAAAAACATGCTTATAACATAAATTTGTCAACGAAATTTTTTAAACAAACAGCATTGTATCAAGTTTAGAATCACTAAACACAACTTTGTTATTCTTCTGCACAACAATTTCCGATCTCATCATAATCACATTCACAAGCATAGTGTAAAACTAAACATACAAACCAAGTTAGGAACTTAGAAAATGATAATTATCCCTAAATATTGACAAAAAAAATACAGTACCGATCATGAACCCCAAAAAATAGCAGCAATACAAACCATACAAGTACTGCTTATTCTTCATACAAGATAACCCTCATTCCACTAGAAATCCTTTCATTGCTGCTCACTCTATCAGTTTAGTTCGAAGCTTTTTTCTTAATTGGTTCATTTCGAACTGCTTCCTCTATTTGTTTTCTACTATAGACAACATCGCTTAGCTTGGAATCGACATCTAAATTAAAAGTGCTAATTTAAAGCTTCCATTCTACGAAATCGGGATTTCCTCGTGAATGCAGTGTCCAACGTGTTTCTATCATGGTACGCCCGTTCATTAAGGATATATGTATCTACCAACCTGTTAAAAAAGACAAACATCAGGAACCCTATTTCACTCTCTCTCAAGTACCTCAAGACACCTAAATGTCAATTGTATCGAAGGACTCGTAGCATATAGAAACCGAAAGAGAATTAAAGAAACTCACAACTATGATGGAAGAGTTGCAAGCATAGCTCGATGAGAGTTATTGCCTTCATCAGACCCTTCATCTTTTATAGAGATGATGTCATGGGTAGAGCCTCGTTCCAGGTCTTTTGAATTTTGGCGGTTAGAAAAGAGAATTGGATCAGTAATGTCACCAACATCTGAATCCTTACGTTTCATGTCATCATCGATATCGGTGTAATCCAAGTTTTGCAAAATCTCAGGAAGTGTAAGATTTCTGGCATCCTCCCCTAGTTTACTTGTCATTTCAATGTCAATTATTCTTTCCTTTGAACTTGTTACATTTCCTCCAGCAGTCGGAGTTATGGGCCTGTCTTCTGAATGATCTTCTTCCACAACCAATGCCCGGAAATTGTTTAGTGAAGGTGGCATCTTGGAGAAAAAGATTCTCTTGATGTTCGCTAGCATACCCCTATTATGTGGATTCTCGTTCTTATCATATCTGTACCTGAAATTCTCGTAAGTTGTCTGTAATAATAAGAAAAAGCAAGAATGAGTACATATCCGCATCCAAGATTGATCATACCATAACTCTTATGAAAATCACCTGGTTTGTGCAGATCAGATAGGAATGGAAAACTGTAAGCCCGCCAACAAACCAAACAGCTATGAAGCAGTAAACAATAAGTATAACTGATAGAACCTCTCTAGACAATGTTTTCCGTAGGGTATCTTCGTTCTTTTGTTCGAGGATGTTGATCCAAGAAAATACAAAAACGTAAATACACAAAAATGTCGAGAACAATATGAACAAGAAGAAGAACCGATAGTTACGCTGCACCAAAATCAGCAGACGGGAAATCCATCAGTTTTTCGCCAAGAAAAGCAAAAGGACACGGTTAAGATTTAACCCTACAACAAAAATAGCCAAAAGAAACTATAACTTGCACCTATGACTTTGGGAACTGGATTAATCTACTTTATATTGTAGATATGCAATGGTGAAAACACACAAATAAAACATGCATATTATTGGTGCTCATTGAAGAGAAGTTCTGCCATTACGCTTGGATTACCATACTTGGAAACCCGGTGGATACCTTTAGGCTACACATATGCTAGCATTATTCTCAGTAGCACAAAAAACGTAAGCAAGCAGAATAGCAGTATCGATATGGTAATTCATTCTAGCATTTGATTTACGTCCTAAACAGAGAATGTTTGTGAACTTAAAAGAACTTACGATTCCAATGCACTGACCGACCCACGGGCAATGATGATCAAACCTCTGTACACAATTGTTACAAATCGAGCAATGAGATGCACGGGGTGGCCGATACAGCAAGCACGTGTCGCAAAACTTCACTCTTACTGAATGACCATTAACTAAGACATCCTTTGTTCTTGGTAGTTTCAAATGAGGAGTTCTTCCATTTACCCACTCCATAGATGGTGTAGTTGCATCTAATCCGTCCTCTGAATCTGGTGGTTTTAGGTTCCTAGGTACAATACCTGGATCTCTACCGGAAGTCATGAAGAGAAATACCAAGTCCTGCAAAAAAAAAAGTGTTCCATCTTACTTTTCCTCCAAAACCGAATTGTTGGAGTTGTTGTGAAATGGAAAATAACAATTTTGATTTCTATAAGAAAGTAAGTCTTTAAGGAAAGGAATACTACTAACCAGTATGGTGATAGCCAATGCCACAGCTAGTACAGGATACCCAAGACATGGATCATGGCGTTCGATTTTCTTAAGAACCTGAGAACAAAATACTAATGCCGGCACGCCTATTAGGAGTGTTGATAAAAACAGTGATCCCACATCAGGGCCAAAGATCATTCGCCCACCACAACAGAATCTCTGATTCACAAATAAAGTACAACACAAATATTAGTATACAATCTACTTAGTAATATAAGAAGACGAAAGATGCACAATCCCAAAAGTACTTGATCTTTGGATTTCCTAACGAATACAAAAACAATTAGATTTCTTCATAAGTTGAACACAAGAAAAAGAAATCCTTAGCAAATTGGAGTCATGAAAAGGTGTCAAATTATAATATACATCACAGAAATGTAAACAAAGTCAATCAAGTGTGGTTCATATATCTAGATTCTAAAACATCAACCCCACATTAAACATCATAAAATTCGCAATTCGATTTCAATGATAATAAGACAACATGAATTCATCAATGATCACCAAGAGAATACTATACCCAATTCATTTCATGATCAAACTAAAAAAAAAAAACAAAGGGTTTCTAATTAACCAAATAATATATTCATAAAAATTGAGAAAAAAAAGGACTTACATTGCTTCCTTTCCATACTTGATAGAGTCTCTTTGGTTTAGGTTTAGACAAGGCCATATAAATTTTTCTCCTTTCTCGTCAAAAAATATTGAACCGATTAAGTAATTTAATAACTCGATAGGATGATAAAATCATGTAATTTCTGCGCGCGCCTGAATTTACAAATCTCATACGATCAAATTTCAACAACACGTTATTGAAATTTGATCATATCATCATCGACCTTCTTTATTACCAGCCCATAACCAAAATTTGATTATTATTTTTTTTTTTCCAAATTTCAAAACCCCCAGATTTTTTTTTTTTTTTGATTGTAATGTCAACGCTGAATAAAAACAAAATGTTGATCCTCTGTTTCTTGTTGTTCGTAGTCAGTAAAGAAGGATTGTAGCAAAGAAGCTTCTTCTTCTTCTCTATGTGTTCCTAGGATATACCATCTGCTGCTCTGGTTGTGGAGCCTAACGGAACAATCAAAGAAGAAGAATGTCTGATTCATGATTCCTAACGAATATTATTATTTGTTTAATTAATTATTGTTTACTTGTCATTCTTTCGCATTTGGCATTGCCAATGTGAGACGATGTCTCTCGTGTTGACATCCTTAGGTTAACTTATGACTGGATTTCAAAGGTGGGCCCACTTTCTAGCTGTCGAATGTCGTCGACTACTGTTGGTATTTATCGCCTAAAATAGTCGCAAAGAATCGATGGAAAAACAATTCATTTGTCAACAATCGATAGGCACTTACGTTGTTAATAGCAGGCTTGGAATTACAACACATCCACTGCAAAAACTGAACGCACAAAATGTATGCCATCAGACCAAGTTAATGAACCATAATTGTACCCCTGTCTTGCACCTGTTCCGTTGAAAGATGACGCTTTCGAGAAACAATTGTCTTTGATGACACCTGTGGAACCAAACAAGTAGGTGAATCTACTTTCACAGTGTAGGTTCAGTTCTTTGGCCCAACATTTGTTAAAGTTCTCGTGATCGTCCGCGAAATGTTAAGCTCTTTATGGAAATGGAAAGGTAGTTGGGCGAATCGATCAGCGATGATATCTTTAGAGGAGTTAAAAGGGTCTATAAGACAAGCAAAATATGACTACGGTTCAAATAACCAAGAATTTAAATTAAATGGTCTGAATAACCCTTTTGGGTATTTCACTCAACTTTATAACTGATTTTTATATCTTACCTAATAAAATATCCTTTTCTATATCTCTCCATCGACAGTCTCTTCTTCCTCTTCAGTTCATCACGTCTTTCAAGTTTTATGGATATACGAAAGATTTTCTCATCCTAGAAGGGATAAACCTTTAAATTCACCTTAATTGACGGATTCTATGGAAGCATCATCAACAATGGATTCTAAACCAACGCCAAAGACCGAAACTTTGAAGCAAAAAAAGTAATAATTCGTATTACAGTAAACTAATGAATGTGAATGTTTCTTCTTCATCTTGGTTTGAGATCAGATTATCTTATGTAAGAATATCTCCATCTTTAATTGATAAAGTATCTACAACAACAACAAGGGAATTAGGGGGATTTTGGATGAAACTGAATTTGGGTTTGACTGAAATTTCTCAATTGAAAAATAAATGCAGCAACAATGAAATTGAAAGATATGCTTGTTGAGATGTTATTTGTAGGATTTAATCTCATTATTATCAATGTAATTGGGGTTAAAATGTCATCCAAGATTGGGTTTGTAGTTAATCTCGGTTCACTGAGAGCAGTCAAATTTGGGGTTCATCTATGTGTGTCTAGAACTCTTGCCATAACTGATTTGAATTGGTTTTGGTTGTAATTGTTTGATCTATGAAAACCAGTTGGTGCAGAGATTGAGAAGGTCAGGGAATGAAAGTGGTGTTGTGGTCTGACGTATATGTTTTTTCATAGTTAAGAATTGTAGTCATTCAAATCATTTTGTTGTTTGAATTGAGAGTATGAATGGAATGGTTAAACTGAATGGTTTAGCGTTTTCATATGTTTATGAATACTGAGTTATGCTTGTAATTAAAATTTGAAGGGAACTGGAAAGTTGTAGAAGATGATTACTCAATATACAACAACAACACCAAGTTGTGCTTACAAGATGTTCGGTAGAATGCCTGAACCACATGGAACAGATGGATGGATGTGTTAACGAGATTAGAAGTGAGTTGTAAAGGGTTTGAATGGTTTACTGATAGAAACTGAAGGAAAGCAACTTCAGGGAGTCAAGTCTTGTATTACTAACATCAAGTAGAAGGATGATGTCTTCGTCATTGTCAATACGTCTTCAGAATCTTCAGGTCTTTAGAGTAATACTTGTATGTCTCAACATTTCTAGACTTCCTAGTCTAACCTAACAAAGTTGGCTCTAGTAATTCTAATCAAGCGACTTTTGAGTTTTGATACTAAAATATGACAATCAACCTTGAAATACCAACACTTTGCGGGTTCAACCGAGTAATGCTCTAACAATCTCCATGTTTGTCAATTTTAGTGACAAAACTCTAATACATATGGAGAAATATGAATTAAAAGATAAAGATATTGTATTACATAACAGTCTCTTAACTCATTCTTCATTCGCTTGATTCCAAGTTTCAACAACACAATAACCTGCACATATTCAAAAATAAATGCCGTTGTTGACGCATATGTAAAACTACACAACATGATGATATGTTTCTCCTCCTTAATCTATGCTTTACTATTTCGTTAGATATATACTTTTCAACACATATATCCTTTCTCAGTAATTGTAAATCGCTCGTATACTCCATATATTTCTCCCCATTTTTGTTACAAAATGATAAAGAAACCAAAAAAATACATAAGCATACCGAAAGGATCTTACAAGTTTAAAAGAACTCATGCACTATTTTAGACAAGCAATACTAAAACTTAAACTACGTAAGTAATTTGTTTTAGCATGTTATCAAGGAAACGATTGCCAGAAGAAATTTCCCCTTTGATTTGATAAGTCAGACTAAGTCACAATTAACTTAGTTACTTATCAGGATCCAATTATTCATAAATAATTGTACCTCATTTAGACAAGACAAAACTAGGTTAGATAACTAGTTTTCTTATCAAGGAATAATCGTACCTCGTTTTGATAAGCTTAAACTAAGATCAGAATTAACTTAGTTTTTCTTATCAGGATTCAATTGGAAAAATCAATGGAACCTCCTTTCGTTAAGAAAAAATAAAATCATAATTAACTTAGTTTTTCTTAACCAGAACCAATTGAAATAACAAAACAATTGTACCGTATTTCGTTAAGCAAAGGCAAGAACATGCAATTAAATCAGTTTTTTTATCCGGAAAACGATTAACCAGCACAAATATAAATCGTTGCCTCACTTTTCGATATGACAAACTAAGATCCGAATTGATCAAGTTTTCATATCAGGAAAGAGATTATAAAAAAAAAATCCCTTTTTTTCCACAACCATCCACCCCACAAAGGTATGACGTTTAAACACCAGTTCAATATATAACTCTCCCCCTATGAGTTGTTATTCTCTACACGATAAAAGAATAACAAGCAAGATAACCTTTACCATAAAAAGGTCAACAAGGTCTTAGCTATTACATGCCAATAGTAAAGGCTAAAACCGAAACTCATATGTATACTAAACACACAACTTATGAAACATAAATTGATAATAATATAATCATGACTTCACACATGAGTTTGATCAATATCTAGTTTTGATTATTTGATAAAGCAACCAAAGAGGTTAAATCCGAAACCTGCTATATCAATAAGTCACACAAATCATAAGAGAGAACCATATTATGAGATCGGAAAATTAGTGTTTGTGAAAACCGAAACTAAATCTCATAAACCAAAAGCAAAGCAAAGAGATAATCAATCAGATCAAGCAATGCAATCATAACTGAAAAAGCGGGGGTACAACAACCACACCCAATATTTCGTTTGGTAATCTGAATAGACAAACTCCAATATACTTTCAAGAGAATCAACTACACAGTCAGACTCAATCTAGAGAAAATTATATCAAAGAGTTTTGTATCTCTATCTCTCAATTCAATCTGCAATCAGCAAATAGGAATTTGCGAGCCCGATTGAATATAAGAGAAATAACTTGAACGGTACCAAAGACCAATGTTCAAGGATCAATCAATTTCAATCAACAACCAAAGGTTGGATTTACCAATAGATCGATTCAACGCACAACCTGTGATATTTCAATTATATAACAAAATATAATGCGGAAATGAAATAACACAGACACCAGAATTTTATTAACGAGGAAAACTGCAAATGCAGAAAAACACCGGGACCTAGTCCAGCTTTGAACACCACACTGTATTAAGCCGCTACAGACACTAGCCTACTACCAATGAACTTCGGACTGGACTGTAGTTGAACCCTAATCAATCTCACATTGATTCAAGGTACATTTGCGCTCCTTGCGTCTCTGATCCTAGCATGATACTACACACTAGATTCCCTTAGCTGATCTCACCCACAACCAAGAGTTGCTACGACCCAAAGTCGAAGACTTGATAAACAAATCTGTCTCACACATAAAAGTCTATTGAATAGATAAATCTGTCTCCCACAAAAATACCTACGAGTTTTGTTCCGTCTTTTGATAAATCAAGGTGCACAGGAACCAATTGATAAACCGAACTTATATTCCCGAAGAAAATCCTAGTATTATCAATCACCTCACAATAATCTTAATCGTATGGTAGCGAAAAAAGATATTGCGGAATCACAAACGATGAGACGAAGATGTTTGTGACTACTTTTAATTTTACCTATCGGAGATAAATCTCAAGCAAATCTTAGCAAAGATAATACTCAATCACGATAGAAGAAGTAAGATCAGAAAATAACTATAGAGAAAATAGTTGGGTCTAGCTTCACAATCCCAATGAAGTCTTCAAGTCATTAACCTACAGGGTTTCATGAAAAACCTAAGGTATTAAAGGAGATTCGACTCTAGCTTATACAACTAGTATCACACAGGAGGTATGGGGATTAGGTTTCCCAGTTGCTAGAGTTTTCCCTTATATAGTCTTCAAATCAGGGTTTGCAATCAATGTTACCTTGGTAACAAAGTATTCAATATTCACCGTTAGATGAAAACTTGATTAGACTCAAGCTAATATCTTTCAACCGTTAGATCGAACTTAGCTTGTTACACACAAATGAAAAGTGACTTCATTTAGATATGAGTAACCGTACCTAAACGTGTACACCTTGTTGGCTCAACAATAGTTAACCGAAGTTAGCCATATGAACACTCTCATATCAACCTTATTCATCTTAAACATAACTAGTTAAAATGACTCAAATGAAACTAGTTAAAGAGTTGTTCAATTGCTATATTCTCATAGAAGTATACAAGAACACAATCGAAGCAAAATCGATTTGATTCACTCGAATCAATTCATGAACATTATAGCCGCGGTTTGCAAAGAATACATTCCTTAATATATAAATGTATTATTTCATGAATCAACCGATTTTAGAACTTTAAGCACTCAAGTATGCAAATGGGTACGCATACTTAAGTAGCCGGTCTGAGTATGGGTTCGCCAGTATGCGAATGGGTACGCATACCTTAGTACACTTCCAAAACCCAGCAGAAATTCCCGTACCTATAACTTACGCAAGTACGCGTACCGGTATGTGTACTTGGTACACGGAATTTTACAACTACAAGTACGCATATGGGTATGCATACTCTAGTTCTAGTCATGGATCACATACATGCAAGAATGCATACTATGTTCATAATCCAATAGTTCTAAACACTATTTCAATCATTGAAACTTTCTTAGAGGAAGACAATAGCCGTTTTTACACGCTATTAGCATCAAAGCAATTTTCAAGTTATTGAAATAATCATAACGAAACATTCCAAGTCTACACCAAATGATTGTATCACACAAACCATGTAAGATATTACTCGACAATTTTCACATGATCATCTTTTGACTTTCATCAAGAATATAAGATGAACTTGGTTGAAGCGAAAGCTTACCAACACATATTTCGAGAAATATGTAAGCGAGTTAATCTGAGCTCGAAATCTCAAATGTGCATAATCGACAACTATATAGTAATACGACTTTTGTCTCAATATAGGAGATAGAGTAGAAATAGACTTTCCAAGTGATAGATGAGTTTTAGTCTCCACATACCTTTTGTTGATGAAGTTCCACAAGCTTTCCTTAGTAGTTCTTCATCTTCAATTGTTGAACGTCGTGAAGTCTAATGCTCAACTATACAATCTATCCTTGTCCGAGACATCACTATAAGTAAACTAGAAATCAAGACTTATAGTTTTGATCACTAACATTGACAAACAAGCTTGAGATAGCAACGCTTGCAAGTTCGACCGAGCAGTGCTCTAACAATCTCCCCCTTTGTCAATTTTAGTGACAAAACTATCAATACATATGGATTACAAAATAAATAAACTTTGTACACTAGTGGAAAAAGGCTGTTTTAAGATAGTTGAAAAGTGTCGTATTAGCGATATATAAGACACTTTCGAAGTGCTGTTGAAAGTGCCGTAGATTAAGTGTCTTTTCCTGGAACGATACTTTCAAGTTGACTTTGATTTACGATACTTTCAGGATATCGCTAGGTCCGACACCTGAACTGTGTCGTAGATTTAATTTATATTAATATAAAAAGAATCAGATCCGGCTAACTGCAATCAGTCATCCTGACTGGGCTGAAATAATTCTGATTCAAACTCAAATGAGCATTCAACACTAAAATGAAACACAAATAATAAAATCTAATTCATCCATTCAAAATGACCATCCAATTACATTGAATTTTATTCATAAATTTTGTTCAAAATCATACAAAAAAGGATTCAATTCCTGGATTCACACTAATACGAGTCCTGATTAATAAGGTAAAGGTTACTTAAAGAGAAGTACTGCAAGTCCTAACAAGAACAAGGTTTCTAAAAGACAAGTTCTAACCAACGAAATGATAAACTGCCTGATGAGGGACTAAGGCCACGCAATTCCAAATGGTGCACCTGCACAAAAAATTAGATTTCAACATCAATTAACCAAAACAAACTTGGACAATATGATGAAATTTGAAACAACCGTAAGCTAGTAACAGTCGAAGCTTCAATCACAATCAAAGATTTTAATTTGCAGTTCACACCATTGGATAAAAGGCGAGACCACATGAGATGCAAGTTAGTCAATTTCAAACAGAAACTACGGACAGAGATTTTCACTATCAACAATCATGCCTAGATGCTCTGACAGAAACCATGGTCCATTGCAAGCATGGCAGAACCCATATTGGTGTGGTAAAAGGTATACAAAATGGATTCATTTTCTTATACGACAACCTTATAGCTTCAATCTCAAGGGACGAAAGTTAAATGTACAAGGAATATTTAAGATCATGATCCAACTCATTCAGGACAACTTCTGCCATCACAACATGTCGCAAGGAAATTTTGCCCACAGTTAGAATGTAAAGCACCAAATGTTGTGCCTAGCCGCATCTGACACAAATGGAAGAAAAAACGCTAAAACTCATAATGAGGATAGGAGCTAGAGAAGTTCAAATGCATCTTAGAAGACATATCACCTTACGTGCAAAGTAACTACGGAGCCAATTTGTAATTGTTGCATCAACGAATATGCTTGCCGTAGTTGTTGTCGTAGATGTTGCGGGTACAGGCAGTAGCCAGGGTACTTTTCGAAATGCAGGTTTCCCTATTGTTCGCAACTTTCGAATTGAATTGCACAGCTCCAGGTTTCCCTGTGAAACTTCGAGGAATAGCACCAGATCCTTAGCATTGGAAGCACAGATTGCAGCACATAAGACATACTTCAAGGTTATTGCTGACCAGAAAAAAAAAAAAACAAAAACAGGTGAGATAAGCAGATATTTTCATGAGAAATTACTAATAAAAGTGTTTGTATCTCACCCTTCATTCATGATGCCCAAACTTTGTTAGTGGTAGTGATGATTATAGTATTAGGTAACCCTGCACCTAATGGTGCTTGTCAAGCAGGAGCATGGCCTGAATTTTGCACTAACAACACTACCAAAGAAGATATTTTCCATAAGTGTTAGATTATGCACCCTTTTAAGAGCACCTGCAAATTGATCACAAGACTATCTCAGACAACTTTCATGGAATTTCCAGCTTCTTTGAAATCCAAAATTTAATTACAGATAATAAAAGAGTACCTAATAGTTATAGATCCGAGCTTAGTGTCTGACAGTGATTATACGCTACCAAAAAATCCACCCATTGGTGTACGTGCATCACCAATAATACATACATCTTTGTTTCTTGTGTATGCAAAACCATAGACACCATTGGATCATTCACATTATACACAGGTTAACAAGGTATAGATATAAGCCACTGAATCTTAACCAACTAGATCATTTTAATATACAACACATCATACACAGGTTAAACAAGGTAAATACATAAGCCACTGAATCTTCTCATTGTGTTTAATATCTGGAAATGTCAGAATTGCTCTTCTATATGTTGGCTACTGTCCCATTATGTTGCAACAACTATACATTTCATAACAGATAAAGCAATTGTCTGCGCGCATAAAATCCTCTCATACAGTCTGGATGAGAGTACAACATTTAACAAGTAATCAGGAAAATGATTCAGTTAAAATAAATTATAAAGAAATAAATTCAATATATAAGGCATCATAGAATTTGAACGGACATGTGCAAGCACGGAGGCTAGAACAAATCAAACTAGCGACAAAAATAGTTCATTGGGTTGGAGCGTTTAAGAAATCCAATGGAAGTTTACAGAGAACAACAAAAATTTATAAGACATGGTCTAAATTTCTGAAATGGAATACACGGCATCAGTTTATGACAAATAGCAACCACACTATGACTGGTTTTCAAATCATTTCATAATCACCTGATGCCACCGATTAAGAACAAAGATGTTAATTCCAACCCTTTCTTTAGGAAAACAAATTAGTGGTCAACTGTGAAAGATTCAAATAAGAAATAAATGAATCAATAGACATAAATTTTGGGTTAAGATCATTTCATAAAAATTTAGGTTACAAACAGAAAGTATGCTACATTGCATGTTCAAAATGTTACTCATTGGGTCCTTTTATCAAACAGAAAGTGTGCAAGTTAGAAAACTGACCTCAGCTTAATTGATTTTGGGTGACAAAATAAATTTGGATAGCTGCAAAACATTTTCAAATCTTCACGAAATCATTTAGTACATCTGAAATTGACACAGCTCAAAATGTAAGCATAATACACAAAAATGATAGGATTTCCGATAAGATTCCTGTGGTGGGAAATCATTCAAAAACATAGATAAATTGAAGGAGATTAACAAACAAAAATTGTGGTTAACAAAACATCTCAAATAATCATTTTGGTATGTGTATGAACGGTAATAATCATGAAGAATTGTATAAGTACAAGGCATCAAAATTAGTAGGCATAAACAACGAAATCGAGAGAAAAACAAGTCCTACCTTTGTAGAGTACAAATCGTTGATGGGTTGAACTCAAATTTCAATTTTTCTAAAGCTACAATTACTTCTAAATTAAAATCAACTAACAACTTCATTCAATAAATTAATCCAAGAAATAATATTCCCCTGCTTACTTTGGTGCTATACCCCATCTTCACTATCAAGGGATAATCACTTCACATCCTCAAGAAACAATTTCTTTCCATCTTTGTTTCCTGTTGTTGATGGTGGATTTTCGTTTAAGGTTAAATTTGTAAGTAACCAGAAAAATCATGCGCTGACATCTTGTAAAAGATAAAGCCATTTATAAAGTGTTGGATACTCCCTCACTTAATTCACCAAGAACGGAGCATGTAGCAACAATCCCTTCCTGTGAATTTCATATCAGCCTTGTATTTCCCGTACTCATTATCAGTGTGGCATGACGATCGAGTGTTACTCTTACGAGTAACACAAACGTCCAAGCACTATAATGAATCATTATCGATGTGGCATGACGATCGAGTGTTACTCTTCTGAGTAACACGAACCTCCAAACACTATAATGAAACCATGTACGAAATACCCGTGCAGGTGATTCTCGGTGTGTTATATTCTCGGTGTGTTATACTAGCCCGAGCCCTCTCGGTGTGTTATACTAGCCCGATTGAGCCCCTCTCGGTGTGTTATACTAGCCCGATTGAGCATCCTAAGACTGACCATATCGGTCCGGATATGATCTGATCGCATCATCCAACTCCACAAGCATGATTGGACGACCCCGGATCAATTCCATCACCCCCAAGCGGTATGGAATACACACGGCCGACCCCGCATGGTCGACCATTGGCCTTTGCTTGCCAAGAAACCGTCCATACCAAGCATTATGGGCGGAAAACCCTAAATTAGGGTTTGCGGCATATTACATGTCGCAAAACGGTCTCAACCATCCATCTTCGCAGGTATAGATGGAGGGTTTTGATGCAGAACTCAAAGGGCCCGAGCATGTCGACACAATCACCATGTGACCGCCTACACACTTGACCAATCGGTCAAAACCAACCATGGTTGGTTACAACACATTCGTCCGTCTGAAATAGCATGGTCGCGCGGCTTTGAAAGCCAAAATTAGGGCTCAAGCCATCACGCGCATCCATCTTCTCCGGCACGAATGGAGGGTCACAGATTAGATTAAGCGTGTCTGGTCATACCAAAGATGACCACCGTGGGCCCATCTACCTCTTCATGCGGTCGGCCAAGGCATATCACGCCCGGCCAATCCAAAACGCCCGCTCAAACATGCGTGGATACACTTCCCAAATTGCAAATCGATCTCGACCACTCAACTTCACCCGGGACGAATTGGGTGGCTTAGATCACGTTTTCATGGGACGGTGAGACATGGGCGTGAACATCAGCCTACCATCTTCACGCCAAACCAACCGGCCAAGACCGACCAAGCTAGGTCGTCTTGGAAAACGCGCCTAAAAGAGTATGGCGCGCGGCTTCTTGCGGTATCAAACTCTTATCGCAAAATCGATCTCGACCACTCCTCTTTGCCGGTCAAATTGAGTGGCCCAGATCGCGCTTTCGTGAGGGAACGGAATACGAGCACCTACACCATCATGCCGTCTACACGCATGTATGGTCGGTCCTCTCAAAATCCTTCCCATACTTGGTTTCGACCAAGTTGAAGAGTGATGCTTGCGCACCTCTTCAAAAACCTAATATTCATTAACTGGTCGCGAGATGAGTGTCTCAAAGCTCATCTCATCCGTCCAACTTCACCAGACTTGGTTATACAACCCTGGTCGGGAGTCAATTGGTCGATAAGGCGTTATTACCCATCGCCTTACCACACCACAATGCGTATCGCATAAAATACACACGATACTTTACAAGTATCAACTTCCTCAATAACGCAATTATTCAATCCAAAGATTACATGCTACCTTTCGTGGATCCACGATCCACATTCCAGACATCAATCATGTCACAAACTCGGGGGATACATACTTGGGGTATTGGTCTCGGCGGTTTACAACATGCAACGCGCCATCACAAGAACGTGTTAGGAAGTCATGGGCGGTTAGAGATGAACATGAGAAGTGGGCAAGACCGGTCGTGTATCACCGACACACAACTCCACTACTCCATCATTCCACTACCTCCACTTCCCACGAGAAACGTGAATGAGGCTCAATGACTTGTATAAATAGGTTCTCCGCCCTATTTCAAACAAGACACGGAACAACACAAGTTCGGAAACGACGAAACCAAGTGTTAATACAAAAACCGTATTCAAACACCCGAGCCTGCTTGCATCAACCGTAAGCTTGCTCATCTTTCATTACAAGTCATAAGCAAGCCAACATCTTCACAATCTCAACACCTTCTTCGCTTCCCTCCCTAAGATCAACCCCATCTCCTTCACTTTGTGACCGAAACAAGTCTGGAACGGCCATTTCTTGGTTTAGGCCGGACTTGCACAGATTGATCTCTCGAATCTACAATCACTCACCGCGCAGTGCATTTGTTGAAGGTTTAGATTCATTCCTCATCCACACCCCAAATTACCAAATTCTGCAGGAGTAGTTTTCACCCATCAACACCTGTATATGCAAAACCATGGACACCATTAGGCATAACTCTCCAGCATCTCTCAATGAACAAGTCAAAAGACAAAAACTACATGAAACCCAATTAGATAACAGAAAGATTACTTACCATCTCTTGAGATGATGATGCATAGACATACATAAGCTGCAGAAAAACAAAAATAAAAGCCAAAATTAATATAGGATCTAATCTTGAAACGATATGGTGTTATCAGTCTCTCTAAAGAAAAAGAACAAATATAAACGTGAACAGATTTTACTGAAAAATGAGATTGAAAGATAAAGAAAAACACAAACCTGACCGGGTTATCAGTTTCATACGGATCCGATTAGTGATGGGTCATCTTTATCTCATCTTTTCACCGAGGTTCTTCTTGATCATAAATGACACATAGGAAGGCTGTAAAATGTAAAAATCAAATTCAAATTAATCACTGAAGTAGAACCTAGAACCAATACAACCAGATGTGATTATACAGTTACAAAACTCAAAACTCAATCAACTAAATTGAAATTAAAAACAAACCCATGCATCAAAACTATATCATATCCAATAAAGAAACATAAAACTGCTACTCTCAAAGAAATTTTACTCGATAAGAAAAATCCGGACTCACAAAATCCCTAGAAAAAAACGAATTAGGGTAGAGAAAAAACGAATTGGGGTTTTTACACAATGCACCTGTACTTGATAAACTCATCTCCTTGGATTGGATAAATTTCAAATGTAAAAATAGAGAAAATAGTTTATTTTGCTAGAGTTTATGAAGGGGAAAATCACATATCCAGGGCTGCAAACGAATTTTGGGTTAGTGAAGATTGAGTTTGATCTCTGAAAGATGGGTTTTGATCTATAGATAAGACTTCGGAGAAATAGCTTCTTAGTTTTTGGTAGATTTCGTTGGGTTTCAACAGATCTAGGATTAGCAGAAGAAGAGAGAGAGAATGAAGAAATAAAACAGGAGAGAAAGAGAAAGTTAAAGGAAAGAATGGGAAGTGTTAAGGTTTCTTTATTTCTAGTCAAATAGTAGTGAGAAGACTGAGTCTTCATATCCAGCCATCCATCAAAAAGAAGAGTAAATCCTAACCATACAACAAAATATAATTATAATAGAAACAATACTATATGCTATGTCGTGGTATTAGTCAACGAAAGTCTTCACACAAATGACATCTTGACTAGTCAGCCACAAAGTAGGAAGTGTCGTTGTCTAAGTCAACAAAGGTCCCTGGTAAAACGACATTATGACTTTAGTCAACGACATTTTTTGTGTCTAGTTAAATCCCGATATTTGATTTGTGTCGTTTCATTATGTCTCAGATAGCCCATTTTCCACTAGTGGTAGCTTCTCATCCAAATGCTTGATCTCCTTGGTTCTTCAACATTACTCGAAATCTTCATCACTTCCAAGTACCCCAATGATTCCAAATGTGTTCAACTCAGCATCATAGTTGTTGAAGATCCGTAGCAATAACAATGAGAAAACAGTTGCTCTCAATCATTGTTATACAATGTCATAGTATCATTACACATCATCAAAGTTCAATTGTATCACAACTTTGACAACAATACTATGATGATATGTATCACTCCCCTTAGTCAATACTTCATCTCACAATGAAAACCACTCCCCTTACATAATGATCCGTAAACCATATGTATTTGTAGTGTGAACTACACATTAATTCTCCCCCTTTTTGTCAATAAAAATTGGCAAGGGTACGAAAATTAATGGGATCCTCATGAAATTTCCATAGAGATACTTCATGACCAAAAGAGAACAACATATCAACTTGTTTAGATGCCATCATATAGCCGAAACTAAATGCATTCATCAAGGAGTTATAAACATACAAGATAACCCCTACAATATTCCACGGCCGCACTCCCCACAAAGATTTGGCAATTAAGCACAAGTTCAATTAAGAACTCTCCCCCATAAAATGTCATTCCCGAAAGAACAATAAGAGCGACCTTACTTTTACAAAAAAAGAAGGATTTCTTTGGACATTAACAAATCACATAAAACATGAATTTGTATCCAAAAATCTCAATTGAATTAACCACAAAGAAAATGATCAATTCAATTGGCCATGCTCAACATAAGAGAACTTACGGAGCAACACGGTATATACACAAAGATGTGGATCAGGGAAACACCAATATTGCGGAATAATCAAAGATTCATTATATTTTTCATCACTATTTGCACAATGACATATAATAGACTTAATCCTTGTAAACAAAAGTTCATCCTATCTTCTATCAATATTTGCATAATGACATAATAGGCTTAACTTTTGTAGTCAAAAGTTCATTCTATCTTTTATCAATACTTTCATACCGACATATAATAGAGATAAGTTTTGAACAAATATGGGACAGTCAAGCTTCACGGACGTAAACAACATATCCCATAACAATTTGCAATATATAAAACCATAAAGATTAATACTGCAAAAATCATCTTCCAAATCAACTTTAGAATTTAAATAAGTAAATCTAAAAACATTGCAAGATGAAAAAACGTTGGCAATAGCTATGTGTAGTCACAATAATGGCTCTTCCAAACCCTAGTTATCCTTCTTAAAAACACAAGAATAAATTCTCATAAGAAGTTTCCTAGACAATCATTAAAAGAACAAAAACAACTCTAAAAACACAAAAAAAAAAAACGATCAAAAGCAAAATCAACGTTCACGTGCGCAAGCTTCATGAGTTTCAAGACCTTCAAGCTTGTGACAGATGGAATCGACTGCATCTTTGGACAAGATATTCTTCTTGAGACGATCCTTAACATTTGTTTTCATGAGAGCAAGGTCAGAGTTAACCTTTTTCAACTCAGTTTTTAACATATCAAGGTTTTTTAGGGTATCTACAAGAAGCAGTTTTGCATCGTTAAACTGACCTATAAAAACTTGAACAACTTCAGCAGAAATCTCTTAATCATCCTCAATGTCTGAACAATTATCAGGAGAGTGAGTAGAGGTGTCATTAACTTCCACCAGTATTCTTTTCTCCTCTTCTTTGAAACCACAACCCTTATGAAGAAAACCTTTTGGAAAGTTACAAGTTCCCGAATGAGATGCCATTCTTGATAGGAAAAATAACCTGGAGTATGCGTACTCAAGCAAAACGGTTTTGGTATTTAATTGATTTCTCAAGGAGCCAGAGTTTTAGGGTTTCCAAAGTTAGTCCGTGACAAGCAACATGGGTACCCGTGCGAACACAAACTTGACCCATAGTCAGAAACTACCCAAGTAGTAAAAAACCAAGAAACATAAAAACTGTTTATACACCAAGGTTTTGCTACGTAACAAAATTCACAAATTTCAGCTCAGTAAATTTTATATTCTCACAAGAGACAAAATTTAGAGCGAAAGAGTAGCATTCTAACAAAATTTCCAAAAAAGAACTTTGTCAAAACATAATACAAATACTTATGCAAACACGTTCGTGAAAGATAACCCGGTTAGGAACGATAAGAAAATAGCCAGAGAATTTGAAAACAATTTGCCATCAAGTATACCTGATTATATCTCACTCAACCAGGATTTTTGTGAGTGAGATTTCAACCTTGTGATCAATAAACACAAGTATGAGCCTTGAGCACATCAAATGAACGTTGTTTTCGGTTAAACCTCTTTCTCATGATCTTTGGAGAAAAACCATTATGATGCGAAAAGTTATCATAAAATTTATTATCATCAAGATACGACGCATAGTATGTATTCTTACCTAAAGAATTTTGACTAGAGGGAATTGACAGCCTGTTAATAATCTCTTTATAACCTTCAATTATCATTTTTAGGTTGTCTTCCATTTCTCCTTTTTTTCTTCCTTCTTCTGGTACCTTTTTCACATCCTGAACAACATTATCTCCCTTTTTGATAGAAGAAAACCCATGAGTTCTTCTTGAACGAAATGGTTTAGGAAGATTGTTTCGCATTTGAACATTTGAGGAACACATCGAACTTACTTTCCTGGTGGGGTACACAGGGCGAGTACTAAAACCAATTGGTTTAGACATACGAATGTCAGTTACACCTTTGAGAATTAAATCTAAGGTGTGTTGAAGACGATCAATAGAATTGTCATTCAACCTAGATTTCCTCTTTTGTTCACCATGTGCTTTTGAATCACAAAAGAGACACACTTTCTTATCATCTGAGTGATTAGACAGAAAAGTCTTAATACCATCGTTGGGAGATATCTTCCTTCTAAGAGATGTGGATATTCCTTGATTAGAGGAAGACACTGGCACATCTTTTCCAACAGGAAGGGATTTCTGGAACAGAATTTTTTCCAGTAAAATCAGAAGCAGTTGGTATAGTGGACTCTTTGGAACATTCTTGAATAGAGAGTTTACTCAAAAGAAGTTCAGTTTCCAAAGCATCCTCTTTGAGTTTTCCCTCAAACTGAGTTCGTGAAGAACAAACTGAGGCATTTTCCTCTCGAAAGACCTTTAGAAGAGAGCCACGCTCATTTACCATACCAACAAGGACATTGACTTTGTGTTTCAACCGGTTGACATCATCATCCTGGATTCTAACAAGTCTTAGAATCAGCGCACTCTCTTTGGATGCTTCCCTTTCAACTTCAGAGTCAGACTCGTCAGTAAGGTAATCCGGGTAACACTTGTCAATGGAAGTCTGTTTCCTTGGAACACTAGGTTCGTCTATATTCGAGATCGACAAATCTTTCTCTTTAAGAGATTTCATAGAAACAATCTTTTTGTTTCTGGTAATGCATTTATCAGAGATTAAACTACTGTCCATATTCAGATCGCAACAAACACGAGACTTATGAGGTCTTAAATGTGTTTGCCTACTCGATACCAATTGAAAAAAACGGGGTACAACAACCACACCCTATATTTCGTTTGGCAATCTGAATAGACAAAATCCAATATACTTTCAAGAGAATCAACTAGACATTCAGACTCAATCTAGAGAAAAGTATATCAAAGAGTTTTGTATCTCTATCTCTCAATTCAATCTGCAATCAGTAAATAAGAATTTGCGAGCCTGATTAAATATAAGAGAAATAACTTTTACGGTACCAAAGACCAATGTTCAAGGATCAATCAATTTCAATCAACAAACAAAGGTTGGATTTACCAATTTATCGATTCAACGCACAACCTGTGATATTTCAATTATATAACAAAATATAATGCGGAAAAGAAATAACACAGACACCAGAATTTTATTAACGAGGAAAACCGCAAATGCAGAAAAATCTGGTACCTAGTCCACTGTATTAAGCCGCTACAGACACTAGCCTACTACCAATGAACTTCAAACTGGACTGTAGTTGAACCCTAATAAATCTCACACTGATTCAAGGTATAGTTGCGCTCCTTATGTCTATGATCCCAGCAGGATACTAAGCACTTGATTCCCTTAGCTGACCTCACCCACAACCAAGAGTTGCTACGACCCAAAGTCGAAGACTTAATAAACAAATCTGTCTCACATAGAAAAGTCTATTAGAATAGATAAATCTGTCTCCCACATAAATACCTACGAGTTTTGTTCCGTCTTTTGATAAATCAAGGTGCACATGAACCAATTGATAAACCAGACTTATATTCCCGAAGAACAACATAGTATTATCAATCACCTCACAATAATCTTAATTGGATGGTAGCGAAACAAGATATTGTGGAATCACAAACGATGAGATGAAGATGTTTGAGACTAATTTTAATCTTACCTATCGGAGATAAATCTCAAGCAAATCTTATCAAAGATAACACTAAATCACGATAGAAGAAGTAAGATCAGAACACGCAACTACAGAGAAAATATTTGGGTCTGGCTTCACAACCCCAATGAAGTCTTCAAGTCGTTAACCTACATGGTTTCGTGAAAATCCTAAGGTTAAAGGAGAATCGACTCTAGCTTATACAACTAGTATCACACATGAGGTGTGGGGATTAGGTTTCCAGGTTGCTAGAGTTCTCCCTTATATAGTCTTCAAATCAGGGTTTGCAATCAATGTTACCTTGGTAACAAAGAAATCAATATTCACCATTAGATGAAAACCTGATTAGACTCAAGCTAATATATTTCAACCGTTAGATCGAACTTATCTTGTTACACACAAATGAAAAGTGACTTCATTTAGATATGTGTAACCGTACCTAAACGTGTACACCTTGTTGGCTCAACAATAGTTAACCGCAGTTAGCCATATGAACACTCTAATATCAAACTTATTCATCTTAACCATAACTAGTTCAAATGACTCAAATGAAACTAGTTAAAGAGTTGTTCAATTGCTATATTCTCATAGAAGTATACAAGAACACAATCGAAGCAAAATCGATTTGATTCACTCGAATCAATTCATGAACATTATAGCCGCGGTTTGCAAAGAATACATTCCTTAATATATAAATGTATTATTTCATGAATCAACCGATTTTAGAACTTTAAGCACTCAAGTATGCAAATGGGTACGCATACTTAAGTAGCCGGTCTGAGTATGGGTTCGCCAGTATGCGAATATGTACGCATACCTTAGTACACTTCCAAAACCCAGCAGAAATTCCCGTACCTATAACTTACGCAAGTACGCGTACCGGTATGTGTACTTGGTACACGGAATTTTACAACTACAAGTACGCATATGGGTATGCATACTCTAGTTCTAGTCATGGATCACATACATGCAAGAATGCATACTATATTCATAATCCAATAGTTCTAAACACTATTTCAATCATTGAAACTTTCTTAGAGGAAGACAATAGCCGTTTTTACACGCTATTAGCATCAAAGCAATTTTCAAGTTATTGAAATAATCATAACGAAACATTCCAAGTCTACACCAAATGATTGTATCACACAAACCATGTAAGATATTACTCGACAATTTTCACATGATCATCTTTTGACTTTCATCAAGAATATAAGATGAACTTGGTTGAAGAGAAAGCTTACCAACACATATTTCGAGAAATATGTAAGCGAGTTAATCTGAGCTCGAAATCTCAAATGTGCATAATCGACAACTATATAGTAATACGACTTTTGTCTCAATATAGGAGATAGAGTAGACATAGACTTTCCAAGTGATAAATGAGTTTTATTCTCCATATACCTTTTGTTAATGAAGTTCCACAAGCTCTCCTTAGTAGTTCTTCGTCTTCAATTGATGAACGTCGTGAAGTCTAATGCTCAACTACACAATCTATCTTAGTCCGAGACATCACTATAAGTAGACTAGAAATCAAGACTTATAGTTTTGATCACTAACATTGACAAAAAAAACTTGAGATAGCAATGCTTGGGAGTTCGACTTTTGATTCGGTTTGATTCACTCGAATCAATTCATGAACATTACAGCCACGGTTTGCAAAGAATGCATTCCTTAATATAGAAATGTATTAGTTCATGAACCAACCGATTTTAGAACTTTAAGCACTCAAGTATGCAAACATGTACACATACTAAAGTAGCTCTGTGAGTATCGGTTCCCAAGATGCGAACTGGTACGCGTACCTTAGTACACTTCCAAAAGCCAGCAGAAATTCGCGGACCTATACCTTACGCAAGTACGTGTGCCGTATCTGTACTTGGTACACGGAATTTCACAACTACAAGTACGCATACGGGTATGCATACTCTAGTTCCGGTCATGGATCACATACATACAAGAATGCATACTATGTTCATAATCCATTAGTTCTAAACTCTATTTCAATCATTGAAACTTTCTTAGAGGATGACAAATGACAATAGCCATTTTCACACACTATTAGCATCAAAGCAATTTTCAAGTTATTGAAATAATCATAACGAAACATTCCAAGTCTACACCAAATGATTGTATCACACAAACCATGTAAGATGTTACTCAAATGATTTTCACATGATCATATTTTGACTTTCGTCAACAATATAAGATGAACTTGGTTGAAGCGAAATCTTACCAACACATATTTCGAGAAATATGTAAGCGAGTTAATCTCAGCTCGAAATCTCAAATGTGCATAATCGACAACTATATAGTAATACGACTTTTGTCTCAATATAGGAGATAGAGTAGGAATAGACTTTCCAAGTGATAAATGAGTTTTATTCTCCATATACCTTTTGTTAATGAAGTTCCACAAGCTCTCCTTAGTAGTTCTTCGTCTTCAATTGATGAACGTCGTGAAGTCTAATGCTCAAATACACAATCTATCCTAGTCCGAGACATCACTATAAGTAGACTAGAAATCAAGACTTATAGTTTTGATCACTAACATTGACAAAAAAAACTTGAGATAGCAATGCTTGGGAGTTCGACCGAGTAGTGCTCTAACAATAACTTTCGAAAGAATGACACAAATGATCTAAATATAAAAACTTAATCATTCATATTATTGATAGTTTGAATAAACTTTTCACAAGTATTGACGTGAATCAACAATTTGTGAGTTTATCCTTAGAAAAACACAAAGAGTTGCCTAAGATTTAGACTTTTTTAATTGACTTTGAAGACTTACGAGGTTATCGTTAACTTTCTTTACTTCCCTTCACAAATCCTTTTCCATGTTCCTGACCTCACATAAAATTAGGTATAATTTTAGTGAGAGATTCTCGAGATGATTATTATTAAGATATACCATATCTCCACAAGGAACATTATTTCTTAGTTCTGGAGCAGGATTTGAATCACCATCAGATGATTCTAGACGAAGTTTCTTATTAGGATTCAATATAGTCCAAATATAATCAACTTTGTGAGAATTACAACTAGAGGTAGACATTTTTTCAATTCTTTGTGAAATGAAATGTTACTTTCCCTTCCCTATTTAAGTAATAAAGTTGTCTCAGATTCCTAGGGAGAGAATATATTTTTATTAATGCAATAAAATCACACTAACCGAAAATAGTTATTCAACAATATTTCCAAAAGAAATTTTGAAAATTATCTGCATATTTACACAAATATCCTTGTCACTTACCGAAATTAAATGATAAGGCTACTTTATCACAATAACTAGGTTAAGTTATTATTAAACTCGGATTTTTGGTTGTTGAATATATTCTCTTTAGAAACCATCACTTTCTCACATATTTCCTCAATCCGAGAATTCTTTGTCCCTGAACTTTTGAGTTTTTTTTTTAGATTTGAGACAAGATCTTGGTATCCTGAAATCAAGTTATCCATGTACCTCATTCGATTCTTTGCATTAATTTTTGATTGGGACATTGATGAAAACTTTGATTCAGTTTGGCTGGATGAGCGATGTAAGCTTTTTTCTGAATTGTGTCTGCAATTCCGTGACTTGTTGAGACACTGTTTCATATGATGTCCCCATTGTTTACATTGGAAACAAGGTGTATACATATTCTTCAAGTGTTTCTCTGGCTTGCTAGAGATAAATTGGGTTGATCTAAAGGAGGAGTCATGATTATTCCTCAGTGTATAATTTTCTACTTTCATTTTCCTAATTTCATCATGAAAACTATCAATGTATAATTTTCTACTTTCAGTTTAGACACACGTTTATTTTTAGAATCTAGAGAGGTTTTGGATTTCACAAGTCTCTTATTCATCTCTTCCTTGTCACTAAGATAGCTTAAGCTTATTTGATTGAGAAATTTTTTTATTCTTTCGATTTCAGATTCCAAGGACAGAATCTTATTATCTTGACAAAGAAGTTTTTGTGAAACACCCTTAGAGATGAACTCATTTTGTGTATCTACAGTTGACCGTGAATCAGGATTGTCAATCTCCGCAATGGTTGTAACATATTTTGTCTTATAATCTTGATCGTTCTCGTTAGGAGAATAGTCAAGAGTTGCAGTATATGCATTCCTCTTCCATCGAATATCCTTAGTAGGACAGTATGGAGACATATAATCAAAGCCTTGACATTTGTAGCACTGATGTATCTTCCTTTTTGGAAGGTGGTTGATCTCGGACTGATACATGACGACTTCTCATTCGCTGTCTCAGTATCCTTTTAAATTGTTAAGTAACAAGAGATAAATGATGATATAGTTTAGGTTCCTCTTCATCATCTATAGACCTTGATTCTTAGAGTTTATAGGACTTGAAGTCAATGGACTTGAAATGGCTTCGAATGTCGTGCATGTGTGTTTTTTCCCTACTAGACATAAACTCACGATAAAAAATCTTTAATTTTCCGACAAGTGTGCTTCTTGATAGGGAGGAAAGATCATTGGCTTCAAAGATAACATGTTTCTTAGACTCGTATCTGGATGGTAACGATCTGAGAATCCTGCATACTATATCCTTTTCAGAAATAGTATTTGCAAGAGAGAAAGAAGCATTGACAATCTCAAAGAGCCTAACATGAAACTCCTCAAAGGTATCATTATCATCCATACGAAGGTTTTCCCAATCATACGTGAGGGCTTGAAGTCTAGCTTCCTTTTATAATACGTTACCTTCGAATATAATCTGAAGATTACTCCAAGACTTCTGAGAAGTTTGGTCCGTGGAGACGTGATTCCGAAGAGCTCGGCTTACACCTCGAATTATAGCTTTTAAACCATCTGATTTCTGCTTGGCGAGAGCCTTTTCTTCACTTGAGTATTCGGCTAAGTGTCGAAACTCAGTTTCTGAATTTTCCACTTTCGAACGATCATACCCATCAACGACTAATAGCCAAGTATTAAAATCGTGACTTAAAAAATATCATAACAAATTTCCACCACAGATAGTTGGTACCATTAAATCTTGGCGGTATGTTAACTGAAATTGATTCATGAGAACTCGAATTCACTGTCTTATAAGTTGGATCGCACAAAATATAGATTGTTAGATCTTTTAATGTTTACGTGCTCTGGTGCCAATTGAAATGACAAGGGTACCAAGTTGTAGATGGTGGATTTTCAACAAAGGCTAAAATCGTAAACCCATACTTATATGTATTCCTGATCCAGCAATCAGATGAATATTGAGGCTCGTGTCTCTTATCGAAAGCATGAAAGATCATGCTATGAGAATCTCGATCGAGAATACAGTCTCGGAGTATATATAGATATGTAGTCTCTCACCAAGCAACGGCATATCTCATGAATACTTGAGCAATTTCAGAATTACTTCTATATAGAATCGAAAGATTAGACGGCTACTAGACAAACTTGCACGCTAGTATAGAGCAATAACGTCTTCATGATGTAACAATGTTTTCCCCGACTATATGAAAGAAGTATGACGCTTCAACAAGCTCATATCACTCAATTCTGAATAATTAACGCTCCTAGATGATCGTACTAGTATAGAGCCATTAATTAATTATTTTCAAAATCAATAGATTCAAATCCTGAAAATATTCGATATTTTCATAATATTTCGTTATTTCAATTTATGGTTCTTCCTAAGAGAATTCCATGGGTTAGTAATAAATATTCAACACACGGCATCATCGAGCTACCTTTGAGTAAGCCCCACCAAAATGGTGTAAGTGTACTCAACGATGATGCACTAACAATCAGCGCACGAACAAGTATTTCAAAATACGACGAGACGATGAACCTATACAAAATAGGAAGGAAAAACAATAAAAAATTAAAAAATTGACCAAGGCGCTGGGAGCATGGGCCCACTGACCGGCCGGACGTGCAAGTGGTCAATCCCACGCTGGAGCCATATTTTTATTATTTTCTTTGAGTTCATGAAAAACCTTTCACTTGAACAAATATCTTTTGTTTTGAGGAAACTCCTCAGTTTCATGGTGTTTCCCTCACACCAAAGAAATAATATAAAATTAAGGAAAATATTGTGGGGCCGTAATTATTGGCCAACCGGCCATGCCCCCGATCCCTACCCCCACACCTCATGGTTCCTCATTATTTTATTATTATTTCCCTAATCTCATGAAAACTCCTTAATCTCATAATATTTCCTTGATCTCATGAAAAATAATATAAAATTAGGGAAACCCGTGGGACCGGGCCATAGCCGGCCGGTCATGCCCTAGTTGGCCCCACACGCCCTATTTTATTATTATTATATTTTTCATGTTTCCTTAATCCCATGAAATTCCTTGATTTCATGATGTTTTCTTCAAATTATGAAATTCCTTCAAATTATGGGAAAATACATAAAAATATATAAAATTAAGGAAACTTGTGGGACCGGGCCCAAGCCGGCCGGTCATGCCCTAGCCGGTCCCACAAACCCCTTATTTTATCATTATTATTTTAATATTTCCTTAATTTTATGAAATTCTTTGATTTCATGATATTTCCTTCAAATTATGAATATTCTTTCAAAAAAATTATGAAAATTCTTTCAAATCATGAAATAATACATAAAATAAGGGAAAACCCACGGGACCGGGCCCTAGCCGGCCAACCATGCTCAAGCCGGTCCACACGCCCTTATTTTATTATTATTAATATTTTTGTTTCCTTCATCTCATGGAAACTCTTTGATTTCAACAAAATCTCCTTGGTTTTAACAAATTCCTTGGTTTTATCATATTTCCCTAAAATCATGAAAATATTATAAAAATTGGAAAAAAACGTGTGGGACCAAGCTCCTTGGCCGACCGGCCATGCCTTGGCCATGACCGGTCCCACACCTCATGATTCCTTCACCCTTTTATTATTTTTCCTTCATCTCGTGAAGTTTTGACCAGTTTCATCAAAAACCCCGATTTCTTCATATTTTCTCAAATGATTGCTCAAATGCACATTTGAAAACATCAAAATTCTCGGAATCGAGATACGAACACTTTAGTGACATGAGCATGTTACCTTGACCGACCAAGGTTGACTTTTATCTCGCAAGGAGCCGGTCCCGTGTATTTACACCATTTGACCTAATTTGCGCAATTGCACGTATTAGGTCCAAAACTCTTCCAAATAATTCTGGATTTTCATACAATGATCGCCAGTCGATCCCGTGACCACCTAGGGACGATTTCATGACCCTTTGGTCGGTCCCTCACCTCTTCATAATTAATTAGGTTTTATTACCTAAGGTTCAGACGAGCATTATTTTAAAAAATGATTAAGCCAAAGATTTAATCATTCTTTCATTAAATCAAATGGTCTTCTGGGAGAACTTGATATTTGCTCACGTGAGCATATTGGCGCTACATGGTTGATCCATAATCCCATATAGCCGGTCCCTCCTCAGCTCTGTGGTTAACTTTCAATAAACCATCAGTTAATCATCAATTGATCAAATTAGGGTTTTGAGTTCAAGGTTCATAATTCCATATTCAAACGCTAATAATTTTACGTTGATCCCGTGATTAGCATTTTATTTATCATACTCGGTTCAATTACCAGTATCTTATTTGGTCATACTACCAATAATTCATCGAATGAGCAACATTTGCTCAGATGAGCAATATTTGCTCAAACCAAGGAATATTGGTTCAACTATCAATATTCAACAATTCATCGAATGAGCAATATTTGCTCATGTCAACTTATTCACACATCATGTCTTTGTCTCAATAGACACATTCAATTCACGAGTCTCAGAATATTTCCAAATCACGTTCGACTCAACAAAACAAGGACTCATCGTCCCATGAAGTCATGAAGTCAGCAACTGACTAACTAAATACATGTCTGCCTTGCAGACTCCACAATCACACGAGACATCAATCGTGTTACATGGGGGATATTAACTAGGGTTTTGGTCTGGCGGTCTACGACACGTGTGTTCAAACAAACGATGAAATGTGAGCAAGTCGTGCAATCAGTTGAAGGAGTTAACAAAGTAGTGGATGGAAAATCGACCAAGTCTCCGCACGATGAGCAACTGGTTTCGAACACGATTTCCATTTCCCCACTCCTTGACTCCATCAACTGTCACACTTCATGGGATCATGGTGTCTATAGTTTCAGTAATATAAATAAGTCCCTGAATCATGATTGAAAGAACAACGAGAATCTCACGTCTTACAGACAACACGAGCTCAACAACTCATCAATTGAGTAACTTCAATCTTTCGAACTTATCATATTCGTAATTCACAACACACCTACAATCTTCGATTACCATTGATTCCACACATTTCTCGGCTTCCCTCCTCCTACGGATCGGCCCATCCTCTCCTGTGACCGAATTCACTCTGAACGGCCGTTGTCTTGGTTTAGGCCGGAGTACTATAGATTGATCTCTCGAATTCAAAGTACTCCCTTCTTGCAAAAGCATCCGTGTGAGGTTGAACATTTCGCTCGGTTCAAGGAGTCTCCTCCGTCTGGTCGTCTCCTCAATTCCATAAAAACCAAAGAAATCGTTTTGCCCCATCAACAGATTGGCGACCACGGTGAGAGATCATTCTCTCGGTTGCAATTTCACTTATCGCAAAGATGGTCGGTCTCGGGACTAATTCAACTACTCCTAACCCAATCCAGAATTCTTCAAACGACAATATTCCTCCTCCTAATGCTACATCCGACAACACAGAAGGTGGGGAAGTCCCAACTCTAACTGAGTTGTCACGAGTCTTAGAGATCCACGCCAGGAACATGGATCTGATAAAAGATACAATGAACCACATACTCGACTTTCTCATTAAGCTGACGTCCGAGTTAAGTGGAATCTCTGCTGCGAAGTCCCAGAACCGGGGGCTGACTTATCACGTAGTGGTCCTCAAAATAACAGTTTCACTACTTATGAGAAACCGGTGGACCAGGAGGTTGCGCAGTTAGTCGAAAACTTGTGTGAACTCTTACACTTTTCCAGAAAGCAACGAACAGACACATTTGCTGCACTCAACCAGATATCGTCGACATACCCCCGACTCCGCCGTGCCTAGCAAAATGAGGAAACACTTGTGATGTCCGGCCATTCGATCAACAACATCACTTTCGGAGAAGAAGACCGCATGACGCATTTAAGGACATAATCGAGCCCCGTGACGTGACCGGTTTCATCGGAGACTATGAATTCAAGAGAGCCCTCGTTGACACGGCGCTTTCACAAACATTATCACTATGAAGACTCTCAAATCAGCCAGTTCCCACGGAGTATAAGGTTGTCCGGCACCCTATCCTAATGACAAAGCTTTGAAGAAAGTCAGATTCATACGTACGGATATGCGTACATAGATTTGAAGGTGGGGCCTATTCAATCAAAAGTCAAGTTCCACGTGATTGAACAAGAGCCAGATTATCACATGATACTTGGACGTCCATGGCTTCATGATAACAAGGTGGTTCCTTCAACGTACCATCAATGTATGAAGGCTCTACTCAATAACAAGATTGTTCGTATCCCGGCTTCATCATCTCCCTATGATCCTGTCTATGATGTCAATTCCTTGAATCTCAAAAAATGTCCCAGAGCCTCCGGGCAAAGTTTACAAGACTCCACTCCCAAGTTGGAAGACTATTGAAAAGGTCGTGAAAAGCCATCATCCTCGATGCTAAGGTGATCAGATCATCCGCCACAGTGTTAAAGCGCCGTAACGACCAGGTTTCAACTCCAAGGTCGAACTTCATAATCAGCCACGACGCGGAAGGAAGGATCGTTTATCGCCGACGGGAGGATTAGCAATTAATCGGGGAGAGCGATGAAAAGTCTCCCCACCCCGAAGAATCATGCCAGAACGAACTGTCACTCGAGGAAGAAGTTCAGGACGCCCCACGACAATTACAAGACGGTAATGACTCTACCATCGATGATCTCGAAACAATCAACATTGGAACCGAGGACGATCCAAGGCCGATTCTAATCGGCCAAGATCACACCGGAGGAACGGACGGGAATTAATAGCACTACTAAAAGAGTATCAAGATGTCTTCGCCGGACATACGAAGAAATGCCTGGGTCTAGATGATAAATTGGTTACTCATCATCCGCACATTACACCTGGCTCCAAAGTTGTCAAACAACCGCCTAGGCAGCCGGACACGAAGTCGAAGAGCAAATCAAGGTCGAGATTCGAAACTATTAGCGGCCGGGGTTCATCAAGCCTATTCAACACCCAACATGGTCAAGAACGTTTTTCTGTCAAAAGAAAAATGGTCAAATCGAGATGTTGTGTTGATTTCTGAGAATCTAAACAAATGTCATCCGAAAGATGATTTTCCTCTACCCAACATCGATATGCTCGTAGACGCAACCAAATCACAGTATGTTCTCATTCATGGATGGTTACAATGTGGATACAAACTGATCAAAATGTATGAACACGATGCCAACAAAACCGCATTTCAGTACTCCTATTGGGAATTTCCACTACACTCGTAATGCCATTCGGATTAAAGAATATCGGTGCTACCTATCAACGAGCCATGACTGCCATATTCCACGACATGATGCACAAGAAAGTAGAAGACTATGTTGATGACGTAGTAGTGAAGTCGAAGACTCGAGCATCTCACTTTCAAGTTCTAAGACAAGTCTTTGAAAGATGTCGAGAATACAAACTAAAGATGAACCCTCTGAAGTGCGCGTTTGGTGTCTCTTCTGGAAAGTTTTTAGGATTCCCGGTCACGGCGGAAGGAATCAAAGTCGATCCGACAAAACGAAAGCTATTACTACCATGCCTCCTCCACGCACTGTGAAAGAACTCCAAAGTTTCATGGGCAAGGTAAATTATATCCGACGTTTCATCCCTGGATTAGCTCAACTTATTGCTTCATTCACCCCTCTATTAAAGAAAGGATCTAGCTTTACATGGACTACTGTGCAACAAGAAGCATTCCAGAGAATACAACAGATCTTCGCTATCACTGCTTTGTCATGAAATCGCCAAAGTGCAAGGACGACCACCGATACTTTACACAGCCTTCTAGTGATGTTTCTATCCAGAGCACTCCTTGCTCAAGAAGACGACGAATGCATCGAACGACCAATCTACTACTTCAAACAGTACCATGCGAGATGCTCAACTCGGATACCCAAAGGCTATCGAGAGAGCATGTCCGGGCGTTAGTACATGCAATTCGAGAAGTTCGGACACTATTTGATATCCAATAGAGTTGTGCTTGTTTCCAAAGTGACCCTATAAAGTTCCTACTATCAAAGCCATGACCTTGATAGGAAGACCAAAGAAAGTGGTTGCTTCGGATGTCCGAATTTGACATAGCATGTACACCGCCTAAAGTAATTAAAGGCCAAGCGAGAAATGGACTTACTCGTTGCTTTTCCAGGAAGATACAATAATGTTACATGAAGATGTACCCGGTGAGTTTCCACATCTTAGTTATCAAGGAAGAGACGTGGCTTTTATACTTGACGGTTCGCCACTCCTAGCAATGATATCTTGGAGGAGCGGGCATAGTACTAGTCTCTCCATCTGGCGAGGTTTTCTCATATTCATTCAAGCTGGATTTTCACTGCACCAACAATTCAGCGGAATTTGAAGCCTTCTTACTGGGATTGTCTCTGGCTAAGCAAGGAGGGGCAGCACACCTCGAGATAAGGGGAGATTCAAAACTACTGGTCAATCAAATGAATGGAACATACTCCCTTAAAGAAATCACACTTGCTCCATTCAGAACTGAAGCTCAACGGCTTTTAACCTACTTCGCCGATGCAATGATTGTCCATACTGGACGACCAACAATAGGCATGCTGACTGCTTGGAAACTCTCGCTTCGAAGCTGCAATTTGAAGGAGCGGAGAAAACAATCACTTGTACATAGGCGCGTCTTTTTTTCATCCACATGGCTCGCTCAAGTCGAAGATATTCAAGAAGATGATTGGAGAGCACCTATTATTCACGAATTGGGCAGTTCTCTTTCGAAGGGAAAATCAGTCTCAAGGAATTGAAGAATTATTTCTTACTTCATGGAGCGTTATACTATCAAAACTCCGATGGGTCATTATCACGATGCCTTGGAAATGACGGCGGAAGAACAACTCAAGCGCATACATGAAGAAACATGCGGACATACACTTTGTGGTAACACTCTACGAAAGCTTCAAAGAATGGGATACTATTGGCCTTCCATGGAAGCTCAATCAAGAATTCTGCAAAGTCATGTCCCAATTGTCGACGCCTCCTCATCACTTAGAAGCTCGACGTGCCCATCACACCGGGTACCAGGAGGGAACCTTATATCAAATATCTCCGGGACAATGAATTACCGTCAGAAAAGAAAGAAACCATCAAACTCATTCAAAGGGCTAAGAGATTTGTCTTTCTTGATGGAATCTTATACCGCAAAAGATTTGGTGGGAATTTACTAAGATGCTTAGCTGAGCATGAAATCCCAACCATTCTGAAGAAAATGCATGATGGAGAACATCAAGGAAAAAGGAAATTATTTCTCCAGATTCATGAGAAATATTATTGGCCAACCATGGAAGACGATGCAGCTGCACACGTTCAAAGGTGTCATCAATGCCAAGTCCATGGTAACCTCATTCATACTCCCTATCTTCCATTGAATTCTGTGAATAGTCCATGGCCTTTCTATAGTCAATGGATATTATCGGAAAGATCAATCCAACATCTTCGAAGCAGATGAATACATCATCACTGCAACCGAGTATTTTACCAAATGGGTTGAAGCTATTCCTCTTCGAAGCACCACTGGAGTCACAATTGCAGCCTTCATCAAAGAATACATAATATGCGATTCGGCGTTCCCAAACACACCGTCACTGATAATGGGACTCATTTTTACAACAAGCACGTGACAGAACTGCTCGAGGAATACGACATCAAACAAGTTTTCTCCACGCCGTATTATCCCCAAGGAAACGGACAAGCAGAGAGTACCAACAAAACTTTGATCCGGATTCTCAGCCGAACAATCCATGATAATCCTCGATCCTGGCATGAACAGTTACCTATGGCTTTATGGGCTTATCGAACCGCGCCAAGGAGTTCGATCGGGACTTCACCATATTCTCTTGTCTATGGTGCCGACGCCATACTCACGGGCAAAATCGAGAATTCCTTCAAAAGGATTGCAGGCGTCCGATGGAGTACAATAGATGAAGCCGAAATATCCAAATCAAGAATTGTTGAACTAGACATGCTCGAGTCAAGGAGGGACAAGGTGGAAAAATACGTAGAAGCGTACAAACAAAGGATCTCCAGAGCATACAACAAAATGGTAAGACCTCGAACATTTCAAGTAGGAGACCTGGTATTAAAGACGGTGAAGCACATTCAACAAGACATGTCCGCCCACAAATTCTCTCCTAAATGGGAAGGGCCATATGTAGTCATCAAGGCAGTATCCAGTGGATATTACAAGATCTTAGCTGTTGATGGAGGAGTGGAAGGAAATATAATCAACGACAAATGGCTCAAGGCATATTATGCCTAATCCCTAAAATACAATTACCTTTTCATCAATTCATCATTTCAAACATTTTCAGAATGTAATTTATTTTCTTCCAAAGAGCATGCAAAATGCTCCCTGTTCATTAAAACATTCCATAAATGAACAAAATTTCCTCATGTCATCATCAATCATCCTACCTAAGAAAAGCCTAAACTTATCGTAAAACAACAATCATAAATGCTCACTCGAGCAAACCATCCAATGTGGATAATCCCTATAAGAAGCTTTGCCAAGTTTCTTCAAAGATCCGAGTCTTTACCTTCAAATCTTCAATCGCCTTCTCGACCCCGTCCGATTCAAGAGCCGATCTTCTCCTCCTCCAATAAAGCGGTGGTAGTGGAAATCGCACGGCAGCCTCCGCCGCCTTATGAATCTTGATTATCCCGAGTCGGCAGCGAAGCCACTTACATTAAATCGCAAGGTCTCGCAATTTGAGATCATCTCATCCCATTTATGCAGCTCATGGTTCTTGACATCTACTTAAGCATCCGGTTTATTTCCTCAATGATCGGCAACAACCCGGCTCTTTGTGGTTAAAAGGGTAGGAAGAAAGCCTTTCCATACTTCGTAGTGGCAATGTGGCCATACTTCTTCCGAGATCTTAGTATACGGGTGCGTAACATTTGGGAATGACGAATCCGCCAACCACTTCGTTGTCCTAGAAAGTGTTGAGCAAATGGGCTTCAAATGGGAGTCCCGCCGTGGGATATTCACGAGCATGAACACTGCCTCCTATCTCCACAGATTCTACGTAATCTTCACCAACCCCGCCGCTGTTGTCCTCAACCTCGACTACGGTCTCCCACTCCTTCTTCGTCCGGGCATCGACCACGACACGAACGTCTCGCTGCGATAAAATGAAGGAGCATTTAATTTCACCGAAATAGAGCACAGTGAATCTTAAGAATTATAAGATTACTTACAGATGATCCAACCTCAAAGACGAGCCGACCTATAACCACAGAGCTCTAACACTTCGCTGGCCTCGAAATATGAGAAGAAGCATTCTTCCGATTATCCCGCAATAAATCGTTTTCTTATGATCAACAATCTTGATCGGACAAAAATGAAAAAGAGATACAACTTACTGAAATGGACGCCGCTTTTTCACGCTTGACGAGGATCATTTTGAGAAGAAATACTCTTGCTTGACATAGCGACAACAAGGTATGATCCGAGAATTCTGCACGATGAAACCGATCGGGAATGGAAGAAATATTCGTTAAATGATAGACTCAAAGCCTTGAAAATATATATAGACACGGTGGAGGTTCATCTTCCATGAATAGTCAATTCGATTCATTTAGTTTCACTGAAACCCCGAGTTTCAAAGGTTAATACTGAAGACGCGGAGGAAAATAACGCACTGGGGACTGACCATGACATAGTCAAAGAAAAGCCACACAACTTTGTACGTGTGTCATGAGTCTCTTAACCGTGTTATGCTACTTCTCATAAGACAAGACAAGACGAAGATCATCAAAAGAGATCATGTTATATTTAATCGAATGAACGTTGGTTCATTTAATTCAATCGAAGGAATCACCATTAATAAAATAGTAAACTCAAGTAAAAGTCATTCAAATCATCGAAGAAATGTCTACTACGAAGCCCTAAGGAACATTCAAGTGTTTAAAAGAAAAAGAAGATGGAAATAAAGATACCTCATCGGATTCATCCGGTGTCGACTAAATCATCACTATTCTTCTCATTATCTCGAGTCATCGAGTTGTCATCACTATCTTCCTCTTCGTCATAATCAGCAGCGATGGAGTTCGGATAAGCTTCGGGATCATCATCCGAGTCCGAGTCCTCTTCCAGTTTCAATTTGCTTCATGGTCTTCCCGAACTCTGTTCATATCGATCGGGCTTAATCTTGCGCTGCATTACCTCCCATGTATCCTCTTTTGAAGCATCGATGCTCAGTCGAGAAGGCCTCCCGTCAAGAATCGACGTCTCTCTTGATCCTTTGTATTTTGCGCCTGATTGATCCTTTCCACACTTTGTGAGCCTCTTTTTCATCATCCTTAGCTTTTCTTTTCACAGAGCTCGAAGAAAAGTGACCCTTCGTTCATTCAAGGGTACGCTAGGCTTCGCTCCACATTTACGAGTAACCCTAGCTCTTGATTTTAGAAACCTTGGAATCCTCATCGGAAGAGCTAGAAGAAGAAGAGGAATACCAATAATCGTAATCTCCGTGAACATTTCACGTTAACCACAGGATCGAAGCACAAAATATTACAGGCATGCAAACGGATCTATTGGCAAAAATGGTAATTCTTAACTCTTACTTTTTACGCCTTCCACTAACAATAGTGATAGTAATTCTAGAGTTAACACTTCAAAAATCGTTCGTCTCTTGAAACCCTACAAAAATGAACGAAACTCCGGATTTTCCATAAGATCATGAATATTTCCTTTGTGTGAACATTCACTATGGAACTATGAAAACTAAAGCATTATTTCATCATAAATAATTGTTTACTTATAAAGATTACATAAACTCAAGTTTTGATTTATATTTATATTTTTATATATAAAAATATACGTGATTAACTCACGCAAAAAAAGCGTTTTGATGTGAGCAAGGTATCACTAAATAAAATCCATGGACGCCAATTATTTCAAAAAAAAAATCTTTTCCTTCGTATTGGCATACGTCTTTGAAACGAAGGTTTATTTCATTTTGTGAAAACTCACATTATAAGATAAAGTTTTGATTTACATGAAAGCTCATAAACAAATTTTATCACTGGACACAAGTTCACACATAAAAAAAAAAACTCTTTCTTCGTATCATCGTCATTCTTTGAAACGAGGGTTTATTTCGGTTTGTGAAAATTCACCTTTTCATGATAAAATTTGGTTCACATGAAAGCTCATAAACTTAGTTTATCACCAAACCTAAAACTTCATATGTAAAGAAAAAAATCTCTACTAGGTCGGGGATTATTAATGGGTTCTCAAACTAACGATGAAGCGAACATACGTTTTCTAAAATAAGGGTTTTCAACAAAAATCACATTCATATATACACATATATATAATTTCAACATGATCAAAGCATGAACAACTCATGAACTCGGCAAACTACTGTAAAAAAAAAAAAATCACGTACTGCTTAAAGCCGTGGGAGAATATGAATCGGACCAGTGCGACGATAAACCATGACTCGTGGGAAAATTCTCTGCTTTCTCCCGTGCTCGAACGTGAGGATGATGGGAGGATGAAGGTGGTGGTCGGTCGTGGGTGAAATAAAAAAAAAAGGAATTACTCCTTTTATATCAAGTTTTATTTCCAAAACCTAATTATAAGGATTTCCCTATTGGGCTCTACCCGTGAATCCTAAAACGACCAAGGTCCCGTCATCAAAATCAGCGGTTCAACACCAATTTATGCTCATTAAACGATGCTCTATCATGCCACTGGAATCTTCATTCAATCCATGGTTTGCTCGTACTATCAAAAATCCAGTAAGGTCTTATCTTATATTTGAGTTCAATTACTTATATCATCTGCTTAGGAAAATCACCATTCAATGCGGACTAAGGAACACGGCTTTCCTCACTAAGCAGGGGACTTAATGTAGATGGTGGATTTTTAGAATAAGGAAATAAAATAAGTAAACCCATACTTATATGTATTCTGATCCAGAATCGGATGAATATTGAGGCTCGTGT